>OZJO01020080.1:0-16577 GCA_900406225.1 Acrobeloides nanus
TATTTTTCCCAATAAACCGACCATGTAGAATATTTTTAGGCCTGTTTTGATATCGATTTTGACCTAACAGTTTGGGGTGTTTCCTTGTTAGATATAACTAGGCCAATTTTGGCAGAAATTTAATTTTTGTCATACAAAAATATTTTCATAATTATAAAATTTCAAATTTAGGTATCAAGATTAGTTATCTTGCATGAAGAGGCCGAAGATGGAAATGCTATGCCAGATCTCACAAGGCCGGTTGGAGCAGTCTCCAGAGCAGTCGACAACCTTATCAAAGTATGAGAAATGATAAAATACATGATATCCAAAATGGTATCCAAAAAATGGCATTTTTTTGTCCATTTTTTCGGAGTTATGACTCAGAGAATAAAAACGAAAATTTTTGAAAAAATATGCAAAAATTGACCTTCTTCAAAACACCAAGGTAGTGATGTTCAATGGGATAATGATAAAAGGGTATGATAAGTGATAATGCATTTTTATAACAGTGATAACGATTTTTGTGATAACGTTATCACTTACCACATGGGGTGATAACGTTATCACATGGAATGATAACGTTATCACACCATGTGATAAGTGATAACGGAGCTCTTCCCCCTGGGGAGACGCAATCAACAGTAATTTGATGAAAAAATATCCTTTAAAGGCTTAGGCCTAAGCTTAAGCCTAGGCTTAGGCTTAAACTTAGGCTTAACCTTAGGCTTTTAAACCTTAGGTTTATGCTTATGTTATCACTAGTGACAGCGTTATCACAAAAATCAATTCGAGTGAATCACTTGTAGTTCCCTTCAGATGGGTTTTGAGTAAACTTATCTTCTCAACATCGCCATATTTTCGACTTGACAAGGTTTCACTGGCGTTCATTGCATCTTCAAAATCTCTGAAATAACGTTATCACAAAAATCGTTACCCCTATTATCACCGTGATAACATTATCACATTAAGCCTATTATCAAATTTACCCACATTTATCACTTTGAACATCACTACATCAAGGACATTCGAAGTTTTTTTGTCCGAGCCGACACCAATTTTCTAACCTAATTTTCAATCGGAATAAAGGCTGTTCGCTTTTTTGAATCCACCCAACTTTCTTAACAACAACCATTTTTTATCAACACTCTTTTACTTGCAAAAAATCGGATTTATTTCCCGGATTTATGCTCCCTTCAGCAGCCCCTAAGGGCAACGAATTACGCAAGAGTGGGCTGTTAATTGAGGGGGGTCTAATCGGAAATCGCATGTCGCAGCACAAAAAGTTTTCACGAACCAGTTTCTACTTTTCGCGTTTCGGACATTAATGGACATTTATTGATATATAGGTATAGTTGTATTGTTCGGAAACATGCTTCATTTGGTGATATCGCTTAGTTTAGAATTAAATTTAAAAGGTGGAGATTTTGTGGTGTAGTGGTAAGTGGGGTCAAGAGAGGGGTTCGATTTCATGAGGGTCAAAATTCCAAATTTTGTCATTTTCAAGAAAATTTTTATAAATTTCTAACCCTATTCCATTTACCACTACGCCACTGACTCCGCATTTTTGTTATTATTTAAACCTCATTGACGTTTTTAAAAATTTTTTATGCATTTTAGGTCGGCTACGATACCTGTCACTCATCCGACGATAAAATCCTCCAACAAGAAATGCCACCATCGCTGCAACGAGTCGAGATTTCTTCTCGTAGTTTAGAAGAAGCTTGTCACATACTAAAATCTGATCCATATTCGAGTGCTGGAAGAAAAAAACTTATTGATGGTGCTAGAGGAATTTTGCAGGGCACTTCAGCACTCTTGCTATGCTTCGACGAGTCCGAAGTTAGGAAAATTATTCGAGGGTGTAAAAAAGTTTTGGACTATTTGGCGGTTTCGGAAGTTATTGAAACGATGGATGATTTGTCGCAATTTGTTAGGGTAAGGACAAAAATATGGGTATGCCCATATACCATCTCCCACGGCAGTTTTTTGGCGGCCAAAAAAACTGCCGTGCTCCCGTTAGGTCCATACCTATATGACCCCCAGCCCTGGGATTACTCTCATCCCAATTCTACTTTGCCAAACCCTAAAATTTTAATTTCAGGATATAACCCCATGGCTCACTCGCGTTTCGAAAGATGTTGAACTTCGCCAACAAGAACTCACTCATGTCGTCCACCGAGAAATCCTTTGCCGCTGCATGGATTCCGTCAAAACCTTATCACCCATCCTAGTCTGTGCCATGAAGATTTTCGTCCAAATCAATGAAGAAGGTCACCAAAAAGGGCTAGCTGAAGCGGCCGAAAATCGTAACTACCTTAAAGAGAGGATGACCGATGAAGTGAATGAGATTATCCGAGTCCTACAATTGACCACCTACGACGAGGATGAATGGGACAGCGATAATGTTACTGTCATGAGAAAGGCGTTGAGTGCTGCACAAAGTTTGCTCTCGGCGGCGCTTGATTGGTAAGATAAAACTTTCGTGGGGCAAGTATTTGTCTCAAAGATCAATGAAGAAGGTCACCTAAGCCTAAGCTTAAGCCTAAGCTTAAACCTAAGCCTAAGCTTAAGCCCTACTCCCATGGACTAGTCTCATTGAGCTGAGTCAACTGACACACTTGTTTTTCAAATTCCAAATTTCCTCCAATTTTTACGTGACCCGACACACCCAAATTCAACTTTTAAACATATTTATCCCTCCATTTTAGGCTCGCCGATCCTCGCGGCATGCCCGGAGCCGTTGGCGAAAAAGCCATCCGCCGAATTTGCGACTATTCCGAAAAGATTGCCTCCCGCTCTCTACCTGAAGACCAATTCGCCATCCGCCATGCTGTTAGCGAAATTACCTCATTAACTGATGCCATATGCGAACTCCGGCGAACCGGACGCTACGACAACCAAGGTCTCGCGCAAAACTGCGCTACCAAGATCAAGGATCTTGTCGGAACGAAAGAATCTCAAGGCATGTTGCCACATGCTCTACTCAACGCCCAACGCACCGGTGGCCAACATCCGGCTCACACCGTGGGTGGAAGACTTGAGCAAGCACTTCGATGGTTGGACAACCCTGGTGTTGACGACGGAGGCTTGGGTCTTCAAGCGATTAGGGCACTCACGGATGAGGCTAGGAAGCTGGCCGATCAATTACCTCCAGCGGAGAGAAATCGTTTGCATGGTTTGTGCTCGGATGTTGACCGGTTGGCGAATCAACTGGCTGATTTGGAGCGTAGGGGTCTTGGAAATACGCCCGAAGCTCATGCTATTCGCCAACAACTGCGAGATAAATTGAGAGAGTTGGCCGATTTTATGAAGAAAGTAAGGTTACCTATCCCAAATTTTTTTCAAAATTTAGGTCCTTACCGACAAAGTCGTCGAAGATTTTGCCGACATCACCACACCCCTCAAACAGTTCGTCGACGCTGTCTATGCCCCACCAAATTTGCCACATCGCCAAGAAAACTTCGAAGACCGTGCGGCGAATCTCAACGATCATGCCACTCGTTGGTCTTCCACTGGCCTACTCGTCGCAAAATGCGGGCCTAGCAAGAATAAGAAAACCGTTGAAGGGCTTATCGATGCTGCTACACAAGTCAAGAATATGACCCCACAAGTTGTTAGTGCCGGCAAGATCCGGCTTCATAATGACACGGACTATGCCAATCAGCACTTTGATAATTTGAAGAGAGAATATTCGGATGCGTTGAATCGGTTGAGGTCGTTTGTTGACGACGCTATTGATACTGGAGACTTCGTGCGGGCTAGTGAAACGGTAAGCAAGAAAAATTTAGAATAGTACTTTACAGCGTAAGCATAGGACTAAGCTCAAGACTAGGTCTAAGACTAAGCCTAAGCATTAGCATAAGTCTAAGCCTAAGCCTAAGCCTAAGCCTTAGCCTAAGCCTAGGCCTAAGCCCAAGACTAGGTCTAAGACTAAGCCTAAGCCTTAGCATAAACCTAAGCATAAGCTTTAGCCTAGGCCTAAGCCTAGGCCTAGGCCTAAGTCTAAGCCTTAGCATAAGCCTAAGCCTAAGCCTAGGCCTAAGCCTAAGCATAAGCCTAAGCATAAGCATTAGCCTAGGCCTAAGCCTAAGCCTTAGCCTAGGCCTAGGCCTAAGCCTAAGCCTAAGCCTTAGCCTAAGCCGCAAAAATTTGAAATCCAGATATAACTTCTTATTTAAGCAGATTATAAACATTTTTGAATAAATTTCAAAAATTTTAGGCCATGCGCCGCTACACCAACCGCTGTGAAGACGCTATTCGTGAGCAACAAGCCCAACACATGGTTGATAACACCTCACAAATTGCACGCCTCGGAAACCGTGTTCTTATGTCGGCGAAAAATGAGGCCGACAACTCTGAAGAACCCGCTTTTGTTCAACGAGTCAACACGGCAGCTTCGCAATTGCATTCTGGTAAAAAATTTAATTTTTTTCTCTCACAACTTTTTGCTTTTTGATTAAATTGTGTCACGAGAATAGGCGCATTTTGTCCTTGCTATTTTTATCGATTTTTTAAAACTAGTACACCCAATTCACGTATGTTCACGTTCAAATTTGCGCACGAGATCTATGTACTAAGCCTCTTTTTTTTCTTGGCTTAAATGTGACGGAACCTGTTGAAAACAGTAGAGAGTCAAGCAGGAAAATCAAACAAAACAAAGAAAAGCATAGCAGAGCACAAAGGCAAAAGTTAAGAAAAGAAAGTTGGGCGAATGCCTCCCACTTTTTGAATGCTTTTGTTGGGGTAATCCCATTTTTTCTTCTTTGAGAATCAGCTGGGTTAGATTTTTGGAGTTGAATGTTTAACGGGGCAGTCCGATCGGAAAAAAGTTGCCATTTTTTGTATATATTCGGAAAATTTATGAAAAATGGAACATTTTCTCTTTTTACGGCATGTTCTGAATCGTTATAGTTTTTGAGATAATTGCATTTGAAATTTGAATTTATGTTCATGTTTTCGTTGTAATACACAAACTTTTTTGAATTTTTAAATCGATTTTTGTATTGATTTTTTAAGCTTTCATAAAATGAATATTGTAGCAAATTTTTTAGCTAAATGAGGCGAACAAAATGACATCAAAATTATCCAATTTGAATATTGTTTTGGGTTATTGAAACGAAAACATGAATCAGGGATTTCGTTTCAATAACCCAAAACAATGTTCAAATTGGATAATTTTGGTGTCATTTTGTTCGTCTCATTTAGCTATAAAAAANTGTTTTCGTTTCAATAACCCAAAACAATGTTCAAATTAGATCATTTTGGTGTCATTTTGTTCGTCTCATTTAGCTATAAAACATTGCTACAATGTTCATTTTATGAAAGTTTAAAAAATCGATGCAAAATCGATTTTTCTGCAAAAAATTCAAAAAAGTTTGTGTATTACAACGAAGAGCTTGTACACAAATTCAAATTTCAAACGCAATTATCTCAAAAACTACAAAGATTCAGAAAATGCCGTAAAAACAAAAAATGCTATTTTTCACGATCTTTCCGAATATATCATTTTTTCATATGGTTGTAAAAGTCGATCAGTAAAATTACAATAAATAAAGGATAACTTATCTATTTACAAAACAAATAAGGCTGATAAAAAGTGTGATAAATGTTTTCCATATTTTTGAGAGGCGAATAACTTATCGTTAAGAATCATCTCAAAAACGAGTTTTGACATTACAAAAAAACATATAAAAAAGAATAGTTGTTATAATTTTATTTACAAGGAACACGCCCGAACTCGATGTCAAATTTTTAACAAGATTATATAGTTTTGGAGAGCATACCCATCTTTCAATCAAAAATTAGTTGCTGAAAATCTATTCCTGGGAAGATATAACCATTTTAGTTTTCGGGCAAAAACATTTCGCATCGGGTGGGCAAAGACCTGCAGCCATTTGATCCTAAGGCGAGCATGATACAACTACACCACACTACAATTTTTAAAGAGAAAACAAAATGCTTATAACCTGACGTTAAAAAATAATTCCGCAGGGTTAGATTTTCAGCAGTTAATTGTTTCATTTTTGATTGAAAGTCGGGTATGCTCTACAAGACTATATAGGTCTTGTCAAAAAGTTTGACCGCGAGTTCTGGCGTGTTCCTTGGGGGTCATCCAGATATTACGTAATCAACTTTTTGGGGGTTTACCCCCCCCCCCCCCAACATGATTACGTAATATCTGGATGACCCCTTGTTAGTTGTATGAAGTGTATTAGTTTCTAATTTAAATTCTTTTAGATGTATAAAGCAATTTATATAACTGTATTGTTGCTCTTTTGTTTATCTGTGGTATATGCAGATGTTTTTGAAGCAGGTACTTCAAATGTTGCCACTGGGTTAGCAGAAAACCTTGGCATTAAGTAAGATTTGTTAAGAAATTAGTTTAACAATTATATATGCCTTTTTATCCAAAGAAGCTGAGGACTTTCTTAACTGCCAAAACTTGAGAAAAAAAGTCATTATGATTTCTTAACTTTAAACAAATTGAAATTAACCCCCAATTTTGAGAATTTAAGATTCTAAAAAAGTCTTAAAGGACCAGTCCTGCAGGAAAAAATTTGTCATTTTTTGTCCCGCTTGAAGTCAATTTGGTTCCAAATTGGCTCCAAGCTGGATTCGAACTCGCGAACTTGAGTCCACGAAGCCGCTGCTTTGTCACTGCACCACCGAGGCTTGGTGAGGGCGGAAAAATTTTTAAACCCAAGTAATTCTGGGGAAAAAGATTTCCCCAGAATTCTCCCGGAGAAATCTGGATAAATCCGGGGAGATCCCAACCCTGTTTAAAACTAATCATTTTTTAAAAATTGGGCATAATTATGCTCTGTCCTTTGCTAGCAAGCTTTGTTCGATCAGACTTTGTCTATTACTAGGCCTTGACTTTTGCTAGCGGCTGAACTTCATCAGTCTTTTAGTATATAGCATTGATTTAGGGTAATCCGAAAAAGAAATGGATGTTATTGCGCAGATGGATCTATGAATTGTGATGCTTTATGTTTTCCAAGTGGAGGCTGTGTTTGTTAGTTTCAAGAACCTTTAACAATTTTAAAAATTCAACAATTGTTTATTTTCTAAATTTAATTACACAATTTATAAAATCATAAACTTTTTAAAATTAAACAAAAAGGACATTAACATGTAATAATTGGCAGCCGTGAAACTGTACATCAGGGGCGTAGCAAGAATTTCTGAAACTTGCATTTAAAAATTTTTTATTTGAAACATACGTATTCGGATAGCTCATATATGAATTTGATATGATTTTTTGTCGAAAAAATTTTTGACCTCACCCCTTACCTATAGGGTCAAAGAGCACAAAAATCGACAAAGTCAATTTTCCGAAAAATCTACTTTTTTCGCGCGCTAATTTTGCGCGCAAAAGATTCCGCAGAAAAAATTGGTATGGGGTGGTGCTTCATGAAGGCTAAAAGTGCGTAGTTTTCGGAAATTGGCCTCCAAGTTTTGGCTAATGTCAAAAATTTGATTTTTTTTACATTAGCCAAAACTTGTAGCACAATTTCCTTAAAATCTACACACTTTTAGCTTTCGTGAACAGAGATGTAAACGCATAGATCACCAAGGGGGGGGGGGACAGTACCGTCCCTCTCCCCTAACACTCATCCTCGGACCTTCCGCCTTTATAGTCATTCATCCATCCATCATGAGGGTTTATGTACCCTCCCCCCCCCTCCTCCAATTCATTCATCATATAAATTTTTGCTTTTCCCGGCGTCATTTTGAGTGTCGACAAGCCTATCCACAGATATAAGTTAGCAATAAATAATTTTTCTTTGAATGCATTAATTTTTTTATCATGTACCCCCTGAAAGACCATTCATCCATCCTGAGGGACCGGTGTACCCCTACCCCCCCCCCTTCTACTGGTAAATTATGTGTAAACGTGTATTACACGATGCATTTTTAATGTGTAGCAACATGTACGTATATTTTTGAACAGATAGCGTTTAAAAAAATTTCCTTTACAGTAGCGTGATTATTAAGAAAAACTAAAAAATTTCAATTTTACTACACTTTTACTAAAAAATCTTTTTTTTTTGAATTTTTGCAAAAAATGACCCTACTAGTTTTATGTGCATGTGTAGTACACGATTCGTTCGTGTAAGTTACTAAGCGTGCACGAATGGCAAAAATGTAACATGTATGTGTAGAACATGTACGTTCAAATATGCACTACGTCACAGGGAGGGGGGTAAAATTACGGTACGTCGGTAGCGAAAAAAATTTTTTTGAATTTTTACAAAAAATGACCCTACTACCCCTAATTTTATGCAAAAAATCGATTCCGCGCATTCCCGAAGATTGAAAATGCTTCCTTGACCCTGATTCAGGGAAATAAAAGTGTGTATTGAAGCGAAAATATGAAAATTTTAGATTTCATATTTTCGCTTCAATACACACACTTATTTCCCTGAATCAGGATCAAAGAAGCATTTTCAAGCTTCGGGAATGCGCGGAATCGATTTTTTGCATAAAATTAGGGGTAGTAGGGTCATTTCTTGCAAAAATTCAAAAAAAATTTTTTCGCTACCGACGACGTACCGTAATTTTACCCCCCTTTTAATATAAAAATTTAGCTCGTTGAACGTATAATTTGAATATAATTTAATTTTGGCATAAAACTTAATACATAAATTTTTTAGTACCTTTGAAGCTAATGATCATTTTTGAGTATATGACTTCCGGAGCCTCTAGCGCCAAGGGACATTTTCAGACTGAATTATATAGTGATTATGAAAGCTCTAGTTGTGCCCTAACAGAATATGTAAAAACGCCATTTTCCATGGGGCACACGATAAATCTAATCTGATCAATAAGAAGAAAGTAAACATTCATCACTAATCAATCAAAATAAAAAAAGATTGCCGCTTTTCCCTTTTTTTCTAGAATTTTATGAGCTTATCTCTTTTATTTAAATCAACACAAACATTTATAGAAGGACAATTATTTTTGCATTTATCAAAAAAGTTTATAATTAAAAATTATTTATTTTAGATGGATCCGAATGATCTATGGGACAAAATAAAATATCAGGTTTATACAATCGCTGCATCGTCTGGAGGAGAATCTCATTTCAAATTAAGCGAACTTCTTACTGAATATGAGTAGGTTTAATTGTTATATAGTATATATTACTTTTTGGACAGCCTTGAGTTCGGATAGTGAGGAGGCGGGGTAGGGATGGCCCACACAAGCTCAAATACCGTACATGGATTTCTTAAGGGGGTAAGAATCAGGGACTAATCTCGGTCGAAAATTTTTTTGCCAAAACAGCCTATATAGGTGTAAAATCATGGAAAAAATCAATCGCGCGCATTCCCGAAGCGTGAAAATGCTTCCTTGACCCTGATTCAGGGAAATAGATGTGTATTGAAGCGAAAATCGAAAATTTTGGAAATTTCTCCTTCAAAATTATATTTCTGGGGGTAATTTCATGCGGGGAATCGATTGCACGCATTCCCGAAGCTTGAAAACGCTTCCCTGATTCAGGGAAATTAGTACACGTTTGATTTTCGCTTCAATACACACTCTTATTTCCCTGAATCAAAGTCAAGGAAGCATTTTCAAGATTCGGAAATGCGCGCAATCGATTCCCCGCATGAAATTACCCTCAGAAAGGTGATTTTGAGGCAAGAAATCCAAAATTTTTCGATTTTCGCTTCAATACACACATCTATTTCCTTGAATCAGGGTCAAGGAAGCATTTTCACGCTTCGAGAATGCGCGCAATCGATTTTTCGTATGATTTTACCCCTATATAAGCTGTTTTGGCAAGAAAAATTTTTTCGGAAATTAGTCTCTGATTCTTACCCCCCCCCCCTTTAAGAGAATTTTGGTACCAACCATTAGAACATCAAGCAATAAGATTTGGCTATGAGAATGCATTAACTATGTTATTTGATTTCAATGATGTAATCGAAGTCGATGATGGGGATGATCCCGAAGATCCGATCATACACCCTATCAAATTAAATGAGACATCACATATTATTGAAACTATCGATAATACAGAAAGAAATGGAGAAAAACAACCTAACACTAATGAGCAAGTGTGTATAATTTCTGATAAACTGTCAAGTTTTCGGCCACATGAAGAGGATTCAGATGAAGTAAAGATTGGTTCTTATAACTATCTGAGTATTAACACGATCTACATGGTGCCAAATTTTCTTTTTAATACACAGATTTCAAAATTTACAATCTTTTTTGCCATTTTTCTCCATGAAAATGAAATTTTCAGATGTTGTGTTTTTAGAAAAAGTTGTTCAGGAAATTATCATCTACAAGTTTTCATAGCTTTTTGTGGTCAAATTTTTCGTGTTTATGGTCCTTTAATAAAAGTTTTCAACTTTTAGGAAGAGGAAGAATATCACATTCCTGATACTTACTTCCAATATGTGGGTGTTGTTTGTTCTAGAGAATATGAGTGGCATGAGGAGTGCTATTATGTATACTGTCCGGATTTGCCACAAGTTGCATATATTGTAAAAAGTACAATTAGAATGCGCAAACTTGGAATCAAAAATTGGATCAGATTTAATGTTGAGTAAGATTTTTAAAAATCTAACTAGCATGCAGGTTGGAGGTCTGTCAGTCTTACAATCTTGCAGGCTGTCATTCTTACAAACTGGCAGGCAGACAAAAAACGCATCTTTATAATATTTACATTTTCAGAGAAGATGAGGATGGTTGGCTTCAAATTTGCGGATACAAAAAGATCGGTCAATGCT
This sequence comes from Acrobeloides nanus, assembly GCA_900406225.1. Lineage (NCBI taxonomy): Eukaryota > Metazoa > Nematoda > Chromadorea > Rhabditida > Cephalobidae > Acrobeloides > Acrobeloides nanus. The sequence goes on from OZJO01020080.1 coordinate 10,728, forward strand.
ATCCAACCCTAGAACATTATGATGTCATTTTTCATGAAGATTTTCCTGATTTTGCCGTTCAACGAATCCCCACGAACACCATCAAGGTAATAAAAAATTACAAATTTTTTAAAACCTTTTAGTTCTTGACCGTAGTAACAATTCCTTATAATTACAAAAGAGATGTTTATGAAGGCAAGGTCACAGCTGATATGGGAAAATTTGAAAGCGAAGTGAAAGAAATCGAGGTATTCGATGAAGATGAGGTGATTCAAAAAGGATATTGTGGTAAATTTTTTTGATTTTTCAAATTTTAAAACATCTTGCGTCAAAATTATAAAAGTACCTCCTCAAAAACTCGGAATAATGAAAAACTTTTTCCATTAGACCCCAATGCTGGCGAAAGTGTGCAAAAAGTTTAGTTCTATTCGACCATCATAGCACAGTGGAAAATCTGAGAATTTTAACGCCTCTAGTGCCGGGTTTGACTCCCACCAGCTTCCAATCATTTTTGCCTATTTATACCGTAAAACTTCTAATAGAACCCCATGGGGCTCTATTAGAAGGTGTTAATGATTGCTCTTTTAAAAATCGAATTTAAATCGGACTTCTTCGAGCGACCACTTTTTGGATAGCTACTGTAGAAAGGAACGTTCTATAAAAAAAATTATTGAAAAATCTTTTATTTTCGCTGAGTTATGGCCCTTTGAATTTGAAAAAGTTGAAAAAATGACATTTTTTTCAAAAAATCATATCTCCGTGAAATCGAAGTCATTGTCAATAATTTCTTTTACATAATGTTCCTCATACGCTTAGCTATCCAAAAAGTGGTCGCTCGAAGAAAATCGACTTAATTTTGATTTTTGGTGGATTTTTGAATGTAAGGCTTAAAATTGTTTAAATTTTTAAAAAAATTCAAAAGGTCAAAAAAAATTCAATATCTCGACGAAAATAAAATATTTTTCAATAATTCTTTATATAGCATATTCCCTATCATCAGGGCTATCCAAAAAGTGCTCGCTCGAAGAAATCCGATTTAAACTCAATTTTTAAGAGAATTTTTACGTTCATATGGGGCTCTATTATAAGTTTTACGGTATATTTTTGTAAATTTGGTCCCTCTAGGGGTAATTTTAGGCGCTAATTATGAATTTAATGTTTTTTTATATAAAAACCATTAGAAACCTCTGAAGATTATGTTTTTTGCGACTTTTACACATACTTGTAGTGTAATCACCATAAATCAGTCAGACGATCTCAGACAAGTGTAATTTTAACGGATTTTACTCAGCAGAATCACTTTCTTTATAGAAAGAAATTGCAAAAATTCGATTTTTTAAGGCAAACAATACTATGCAACAATCCTAAAATGTACAAAACCAATGCGTGGAACTAATGTCCAATGGAAACTTTTGCGCCTCCAAAGCCCCTGTGGTCCTGCTCCTGCTGAATATGGCATGCCTTTAGAAAATGAAAGAATTGTGATAGAAACAAAGAAAGAGAAGAAAGCTAAAAATAAGAAGTCTTACCATTTTTAAATTTTTTGAAATTGAATTTTTAGAACTTCTGCTGCAGCTATTGTTGCTACTAGTATATCTACTAATGGTGCTACAACCGACCCAACTAAATCAAAATTTTTTTGCCCTACATGTAATGTAGGCTGCTCTGGAGAACAACCATGGGATCTTCATTTAAAAGGAAAATTACACCACAAGAATGAGCAAAAGGCATTGAAATCTGGGAATGTTCCTTCAAGAGTTGCTAACACCACGGTGTCCCAAAGTGTGTCCAAAAGTGGGGTCAGACGAAAATCGTGTCCAAAACTGCTTATTCTGGTTTTGTAAACATTTTTAAACATGAATAGTGCGTTTTTGGACGTGAACGTGTGTCTAAAACTGTTCTATATTGCTTGGCACGGCCAAAAACGGTGAAATATAAAGTTTTTAAGTTGAAAAAGTTAAATTTTTTCAAGAATTCACCGTAGCCATAGTTGCTTGGTCATTATGATAGTTAGCATTTTTGGCAAATCCCAAAAGTTTTTTTATGACTTATGATTAAAGCGAAAAAGTTAGTTTAAGCCTAGAGAAGCTAATAAAAAAGATTTTGAGTCAAAAATTTTTATCTAAAAAAAGTTACGACTTTTGCAACTTAAAAGCGAGAATTTTGCTCAGGAAGTAATCTTTAAAGGCTGATAACTTTGTGAGGAATAATCCGTTTTTCATGCCCGATGGCGCAAAGTGATCCTAATAATATGTAGATAAAAGTTATCAGAGCAGATTTTTGAGCGCAGAAGAAAAATTTTTTGCTAGATCAACAAAAGTGCCAAAAAGTACCCTAAAAAAGAGGTTTTCTTAGGTAAAATCCTATTTTTTCGACCTGAATAAAACAAGTGGTCTGATAACTTTTTAGATTACTATCTGACGAATCGTTTAAGAGGTCGATCATCGAAAATTGTGGATTCGTATTCCACATGATTGAAAATATCCATAGAACCTAAAATTGGGGTCAGCCTTTCTAGTGTTAAACTCGATTTTTGGCGAATTTTTGAAATATGGGAGCAATCAAACAAAAAACCTGTACTATATAAACTTTAATGAGCTCTATCTCCTCAGGCTTAATGAATGGCGCGTTAATTTTATTTTTTCTAAAGATTAATGGCACAATAGCGAAATTCACTAATTCTTTTTGAAATGAGTTATTAGCAACGTAAGAACACCTTTTATCACGTTTTCATGTGTGACCCCATTTTTGGACACACTTTGGACCACCGTGTAATACAGTTGCGACAATTTCATCCGTGCTATCGAGATTATAAAATTGTCAAGTATAGAAAGAAGTATTTTATTTGTTGAACATGTTTAACTTCAAGAATTGTTCATTTTTTAAATTTATTATTTAGTGATTCCCATTCTATTTGAAATAATATTCTGCTTTTTGGTCTGTTCAATTTATTCCATTCATTTGTCAGATTTCGGAAATAAACATCGCCACTGTGTTGCCCCATAACAATTTTTTCACCTAGCACATTTTTGGTAGTATAATATCAGTGTTTCATTTTTGTTGAGGAGAAAAATTTTGACTCTAAAATTAAATGGCAATAAAAATTGGTACTGGCATATATAGGCGAGGGAGTCCATTTTTTGAAAAACAATTTTTAAGAAGAAAAATTAAAAAATAGTTTAAATTTAACTAAAACTGGTTAAAATTTTGTTAAAAATTGTTGTGGTTGGCATTATTTCAAGGCCGANAGAAAAATTAAAAAATAGTTTAAATTTAACTAAAACTGGTTAAAATTTTGTTAAAAATTGTTGTGGTTGGCATTATTTCAAGGCCGAAATTAGTTACGGGTCATCGAGTTTAAACGAATTTAAACTCGATTTTTGGCGAACTTTTGAAATGTGGGAGTAATAAAAAAACGGAGACGTGTCGATTGCGTCAAAATTATTTACGTCAATTTTTGATTGCGTCAAAGGAAGTAGTTGTAGGATTATTCTTACCTAATCCTACAACTACTTCCTTATTTTAAACATCCGAATCCTTTGATCTCTATTTTTGGTATCAGTCTCTGCCTCTGATAGAAAATTTATCATAATTATTTTTTGTAGCTCCTGTAAACACAAAGTCGTGCGAAATTAAAAGTTTTGGGGGCTCTTCCCGAATCTAGGACCACTCAATCCACGGGCCATTCAACCCACGAACCATTCAACCCGAACCACTCAACCCGAGCTACTCAAAAATGTAGTTATGTTTTTTTAATTTTATTTATAGTCTAGGATTAGGTCTATTGAATGCACTATCATTTAACAAAAACTTCCGCATTCATACGGTATATATGTAGTCTTATAAACAACAAACATAAATGCAACAACATCTTTCCTTATCCTTTGGTGCTATATATAAAAGAAAATTAGTTTTAAAATATTTTATTTTTTCAAAATGGTCTACTATATAAATGCGATAATTATTTTGATATTCTTTACGAATACCTTAAGTCCGAATAAAATCGATGCTTTTATAATACCAATACGATATCAATTTCAAAGCTTTATTAAAATAAGGTAAATTTTTTCCTTATACGTGTAACTTCCAAATATAAATGTACAACATATTCCAATAATCCCTTTAAGAGACTCTTTCTTGAACACTCGAACTTGAAAAGGGCATAGTGTTAAACGGTTCGAGAGCGCTTAAAGTTGTATTTATTTAATGAGGTACCGATCTGCACTTGGAAGCGCCGGCGGCGCTCTACGCTACGGAGCTGCACTTGGGAGCGTCTTCAGCGTTCTATTTACCGAGCTGTACTTTTTGTGGATCAATTAGATCGTTTGAAAAAACGATCTAATTCCCTGATTCTTACCCCCTCCCCTTTAGGTCCCCGCCGCGTAGGGCACCCCCTGATGTCAAAAATGAAAAATTCCTTCGGATTTGCGTTCCCCATACCCGAAAACCCTCGAGTACAAAAAATCAGACGATTTGGAGCACTTTTTGAACAATCGCTTTTTGGACCCCGGTGGGGGGGGGGGGTTTCCCAGAGTCGGAGCCTACTTTTTCGGACTATTCTAAACGGTTTAAGGTTCCGTAAAAAAATGGAGCAGAAAAAAGTTAGTCCTCATAGACAGACAGACGCANGAGCCTACTTTTTCGGACTATTCTAAACGGTTTAAGGTTCCGTAAAAAAATGGAGCAGAAAAAAGTTAGTCCTCATAGACAGACAGACGCACATTTCCCCTTTAAAGAGTATAATTGTGATTTACAGACACATTAGAGCTAAAATCAAGAATCAATCGAACCATTCTCGCTATTTATTAAACAAAATTTTCAGAAAACTAACTGAAAAGATCGGTACTACTGTAGAATCGAAAGAAGAGATAATTATCGTGTCAACTAGTTCTTATTCGAAGGCTGTAACAAGAAAACAATATCCGAAAGTATGCTATTTTTCTCCTATTCAATGTCTTTTTACAAGAGATGAAAACGAATGAACTATTTAATAATATTTTATTATGTGCTGTGTAAAATTTATATTTTTTTAAATAATAATAATTTTATACTTGGTGCTTCATCACAATATAAAGGATTCACCATCGAATTTTGTTTCTATTCGAAAGATCATCATCAAAAACGGTAGAATCGATCAAAATTCTAAAAATCTAGCTCAAAATGAAAAAATTTCTTAAAGGGGTGCAAATTAGGGCCAAAAAATTTTAAAAAAAAAATGACTTTCTAGGGGTAAAAATAGTGTGAAAAATCGATTGCGCACATCCCCATCGCGTGAAAATGTTTCCTTCACCTTGTTTTCGGGAAACAAGGTGAAGGAAACATTTTCACGCGATGGAGATGTGCGCAATCGATTTTTCACCCTATTTTTACCCCTAGAAGGTCATTTTTCAAAAAAATTTTTTTTGAGAAAGGGCCCTTCTATTAATAACGCTTTTTGACCCCCTCAAAAATTCACTTTTTGGGCTCTGCTAGAAATTTTCTCACTACGCGAGCTTCGAGTTGCACATAAAAATACTAGAATTCCTGACCGACATCCCTGACCAAGTTACTTTTCAGGGGCCGAAGTGTAAAAAATGTCTCCATAGCTAAAACTGAAGGAGGTAAAAAATTGAAAATTCTTTAGATTAGCGAAATTTGCCATAATTTATATATATTCGGAAAATTCATGAAAAATGGAGCATTTTTTGTTTTTCAGAATTTACCCCAGAAATATGATTTTGAGGGAGAAATTTCAAAATTTTTCGATTTTCGCTTCAATACCACATATCTATTTCCCTGAATCAGGATCAAGGAAGCATTTTTACGCTTCGGGAATGCGCACAATCGATTTTTCGCATGATTTTACCCCTATTAGGCTGTTTTGGCAAAAAA
>OZJO01020087.1:0-11420 GCA_900406225.1 Acrobeloides nanus
GGGGGGGGGGGGGTACACGGTTCCTCAAGGTGGATGAATGAATGGCCTTTCAGGGGGTACAGGGGGAGGGTACATGATAAAAAAATTAATGCATTCAAAGAAAAATTGTATGTTGTTAACTTATATGTGGATATTCTTGTCGACACAAAATAACACAGGAAAAGCATAAATTTATATGATGAATGAATTGGAAGGGGGTACACGAATCCTCATGTTGGATGGATGAATGACTATAAAGACGGAAGGTCCAAGGATGAGTGGTGGGGGTACTGTACTCCCCTCCCTTGATGACCTATGGTATCAGATTGACTTAAAAGATGCATTTTTGGTTTATTATAAAAATGAAAATAACAAGTACATAGTTTTTGGTATAGTTTATATGTATTTTGGTTGGGTTATAGGCTCAAAAAGGTGATATACATGTGAATTTTTGACCATGCTTATTTTGAGTAGATGTGATTCAAATGGTCATAACTTTTAAAAAATTTCAAAAAAATGGTATTTTTGTGAAAAATCAAATTTTGGCTATAAAATAGAGTTTTATAGCGAACAATAAATTTTTGATGAAAATCCTCCATTTTTGCTCAAAAATCGAATTATCGACAAAAATTCATTTTTTTAAATAAAAAATTCAAAAAATTGTTTTTTTCGTGAAAAATCGATTTTTTGCTTAAAAAGAGAATTTTTTGTGAAAATCGAATTTTCATAAGAAAATTCTGATTTTTGCACGAAATGGGAAAAAAGAGAAAAATCAGCACAAAACCAACACTTTTCTGAGAAATCAGCAATCAAGGAACCCTGTATCAAACATAAAATGTATATTTTCAAAAATTTGCTTTCTTCTTACAAATTGCTGCTCGTTCAATCCAATCGCAAGGTCGAACCGACCAATGTTGATAACCTGGAGTAGGGTTTAAATTTTCTTGATCTGGAGATAATTGCCCACAATTGTTTGGCCTAGGACCATCACCAGAAGCCCATTTAGTATAGTTAAGTGGGGTGCCATCAGTCCATTGATAATTGTTATTTCCAGCATCATAAAGTCCAATCCAAAGGTCATCGATGACGTAAAATTGGCTGACGTTTAGGAGCAAGCCAGTTGTTGTATATTCTAAAAAAATTTCATGTAATTTTAAAGGGTTTGCAATTTTTTAATTGATAAAAATAAAATTTCGATCTCCGAGAATTGATCCTTCACTTTAACGATGAATTTTGTTTCATTTGCTAAAGCGGTTTTTTGACTAAAATTGAAAAAAATTCGAAATTTTCAAAACGAGACATGCCAGTCGGCTCAGCTTGCCGAGATGAGTAGAACGAATACCATAACATGGGGTTTCCATCCCGAGCCCATGGCGCGTGGCTAAAGTAGAGCCGCCGATTACCCCTTGCATATCCACTGGTCGCTACACTACTGATCATGTTATGAGGTACCGAAGACAAGAGTCAAAATTTTAAAAAATGACGTTAATCGACTCAGCTCGCCGAGCGCTTCAAAACGAGTACCATATCATGGGTTTTAGGGGTTTTCCCATGCCGAGTGGCTAAAATGACAGATTTGTAGTTTATAGGTCGCAGGTTTAAATCTATAGATTTTTAAAATTTTTTTAAAGATTAAAAAAATTTTAACCTATTTTTTTATTTTGCAAAATATTTATAATTTTGGGGAGGGGGCAAGGGCAAAAAGTTTTGATTGCTAATGGGAATCGAACTTGAGATCACATTTTAAAAGCCGAACGTTTTCGCTACTCGACCATGTTTGGTGAATGATTTCATTGTATAGATTTTCATAGGCATCCCTGCGTAGTCGTGTTTGGTGGAAAAAATTCGCATCCCTGCATGGTCGTGCTTAGCGGAAAAAATTTGCGTCCCTGCGTGGTCGTGTTTGGCGTTTTAATGTTTTATCAATGCGCGCAATCGATTTATCGCCAAAAATACCTCTAACAAGTTTGATTTTAGAAAAAAATTTCCTAAAATAGTACCCTGTCGTTTGCTGTCGTTAATCCTTAGTAGTATAAAAAAAGAAAAATGCTCCATACCTATAATAAATGAATTTTCGTCATCGCTATGAATTGAAGCTAGATGCGATCCGTTGGCTAAACAAGCCTTTTGAGCTGCATGCCAAGTCAAATTATGGAAGGTCTACAAAATTTTTAATTAGTAATTTTGAACCCTGAGCTAAAAAATAAACTTTATAACAAGCATTTGTAGAGTTGAAAAAAGTCCATCCTGAATCACAAGCAAAAATCTTTTGTGGTTGACAATCTAACTCAGCATCAAATTCGCAAATATACGGTTGTGCATTTTGACAAAGGTCAGAAAACCATTTCCCACTCGATGGTTGCAGACTCAAGCAGTCTCCATTACTCGGTTGTCCTGAATGTATTAGGTCGTTCGGAAAATTACCGGCTTTTGCAAATTACATGTATCGTTATAAAAGTAACTTTTCGGGGGGTTTCTATTTCAATACACAGAAATGGTCTGTGTATTGAAACGAAAACCTGAATTTGAATCCCTGAAGAAATTTTTTTTTAATTTCACCGCCAATCAATAGAGCGCATAAAAAAGCGATAGTACCCCAAATTTCGTGTAAAATAAATTCTTCGTTTTTGAGGAAATTTAGTTCAAAGTTGGCTAAAATATCAACAAAAAATGGCAACTTTTTTCCCAATTGAGTTGGATCTTTAAAGAACCAGTCCACTTTTGGGGAGTTGAAGCCATGTGATAGAGCACAAAATTTGGAGCATTTGTTGTTTTTACAGCACTACTTGAAAATCTAAGCGTAAAAAGTTATGTGAGAAATAAAATTGGGAAAAAAATTTCAAACGAGTTTGAACATTGAAACAAAGAGCTTGTAGATCAATCAGATTGTTATTAAAACGATTTAATAAAACATAAAATTCTTGAACATTTAGGATAAAATAAATACAGCGTTTTTTATCACTCGGTGAGATGAATGAAATGACACCAAAATTATCGAATTTAAACAATGTTTTGGGTTATTAAAACGAAATTTCTGATTCATGATTTTCGTTTCAATAATTCAAACCATCTTTCAAATTCGATAATTTTGGTGTCATTTTATTTTCTCGCCGAGTTAAAAAAATGCTGTATTTTTATTTTTTTTCTAAATGTTCAATGATTTTGAATTTTATCATGTTTTATTAAATGGTTTTAATAAACAATCTGATTGATCTACAAGTTCTTCGTTTCAATGTTCAAACTCGTTTGAAATTTTTTATTTCGCTCATAACTTTTTACGGTTAGATTTTCAAGTAGTGCCGTAAAAGCAAAAAATGCTCAAAATTTTGTGCACTATCACATGGCATCAACTCCCCAAAAGTGTACTAGTATTTTAACTAAACGAAACAAAAGTATACCCGCTGCCCAGTTTGTATAATTAAACGGAGAGCCATCAGACCAGTGCCAATTTGATATAATGCGATTTCCTCCTAGCCACATATGCACTGTAGGATCGCTTAGCATGTTCTGCATAGTAGCTACAATAGGGGTGCAAGTTACAAAAAGTGACCATCTTTGTTGGTGTACAGAAATATGCGAATTTTGAGCACTAGCATGAATTGTTTAATGTGGCAATGAAGACAAGTTTGACACCATTGTCACTATGAAAAATTTATTCTCGTGCTCAAAATTCACATATTTCTGTCTGATAAAGATTGTCACTTTTTGGTAACTTATGCATCCCTAATCTACAAGTTTTATTTTTGCTTAACAAGAATACGTTTTTTGGTGTCCCAAAAAAATCCTTGAACATTTGAGAAAAAATAAATACAAAATTTTTTATATCTCGTCGAGACGAATAAAATGACACCAAAATTATTGAATTTGAACAATGTTTTGGGTTATTAAAACGAAAACATGAAATCAGGGTTTTCGTTTCAATAGCCCAAAATATAGTTCAAATTCAATAATTTTTGTGTCATTTTATTCGTCTCAGTGAGATATAAAAAATGTTGTATTTATTTTTTTCTAAATGTTCAAGGATTTTAAATTTTATATGAATTATTAAATCGTTTCAATAAACAATCTAATTGATGCCTGAATGCAGGCAAATTGCGGCAAATTTAAAATTTTTTTCGCTCAAATATCTCCTCAGATTTGTCGAATTGGACTTTATTTTCAAAGCAAAAAGTGGCTGTCGCAACGTGAACTTTCTTTTCCACTCTTGAACAAAAATTCGGTTCAAATGTGGACTGGTCCTTTAAGAGTCTTGGGTTCTGAACTCGGCGAAAACGGCCAATGGGCCACTAATTTTCGCGCAGTTCTACATAAAATAATGTTGAAAAATTTTTGGCATCGAAACCGGAGAAATCTGGGTGGGATACCAAAAAACGTCTCCTTGTCATCTGATAACTTTTGCATACTTGTCAAAAATGAATTCGTGAAGGCATCTTTAACCGATGCCAATTGTCCTCCACTCGTAATACATTTATTAGTTGCACTTCCATATGTATCCGCTTTAAGATATACCGAATAACATAGGGCTGAATTTTTTACCCCTTCAAGGGTTCCAGGAGGACATAGTCCAGAAATAAAAATAGGCAAAAGTAATAAAACTAAGAAGCCGTTCATTATTTTCCATTTGAATGAATGTTTTGTTTTTAATCACGTTCTATACTTAAAAATCATCTATATCATACTTTGTCGACTCATCTCTTTGTTTCTTATCAGATTTGAAAATTGTGTCTTAATTAACCTTAGGTCAACGCCCAAAATTATTTTATTATCTTAATTAACTTTAGGTACAACGCCCAAAAGTATTTTATTATTAGTTAACTTTTAGGTACCACGAGTGCCCAATCGTTAATATATATATGAAAAATTTTCGATTTTCGCTTCAATACACCAACTCCATTCCCTGAATCAGGTTCAAGATAATTTTTCATACTTATAAATGTGCGGGGATGTAGATGGAGGAGATGTAGATCTTCTCGGCGTGTCCATTTGTTGAGAAATATTGTCTGAAGAAAAATCGGTGTCGTTCGACGACGATGATTCAGTGTAAATGTTTGATGAGTCTTGTTGCGGTTCTGGATCATCCCAACCTTGAGAATCCGTGTTCCAGCCAATACCTTGTGCATTTCCGAAACCTTGAGAATTGCCAAAGCTCTGGGAGTTTCTAACACCATTCCATCTAATGTCATTGGGTTCCAGAAATGATTCGATCCAAAAATGAAACGATGTGTTTACGTACCGGCGCTTTTTCGGTGTTGAAAAAATATTTTTAGTGCCAAAAAATAGAACCCTTAAAAAAGTCATAAAATCTTGAAAAATTCATTTATGAACTAAAAATTCGGCAACATGTATCAATACAAAAATTTAGAAAGCAATTTTTCAAATTAAACCACAATTGCATAACATTTTTCAAAATTACAAATTTAAAATCAAGTGTTTTTTTGTAGGCTGTGTTCAAACACCGTAATAGTTTTCGATAATTTTTGCGAAAATACAGATTTTGAAGGTTTTTGACGTCAAAAATAAGTAAATTACTTAAAAATAAGTAAAAATAGAAACCCTGTTTGACTATGTAGAAAAAATTTCAAAGCCAAAAAACCCTAAAAATGGCTGTAGCACCCCCCAAAAACAAGACAAACATACCCATCCCCTACGAAATGGGTTAAATTTTTCACCAACTTTTCACCATGCTTGAACGCAGCCTTAAAAAACACCTTATTGAATTTTTAAAATTTGTTTTAGCTTAGAAAGTTTGCTGCCTTCAAAAGAACATGACCCACATAAATTGCAAGTCCGCTGACAGTATTGACACATTTGAGAACCTAAAATTTTAAGAGACGATATCTCGAAAGTTCGAGCCTAACAAGGGAATATTTCTATCGTAACTTCTCCGATTTTTTTCAAATATGCACCAATTGTTTTGTCATGGTGGGAGTACTAAAAAACTGCAAAAAATTTTTCCTATGACACTCCTATGTGAAGATAGAGCCCAAAATGTGATTTTTAGGATCAAAATTAGGGTTCAAAGAAATGGTCATAATTTTTTATGGTTAAAAGCTTTTTGAAATGACGCAAATTTTGATATTAACTTTGGTCTCCAATCTATGTCTTCATCGTTAAAAACGCCTAACAAAAATGACACCTTTTTTCTTAAGAAAAATTGATCTTTCGGGGGCCTAAATTCGACTTTATTTGGTCCGGTTCGATTTTAAATTGACTTCAAAAACTGTTTCTAGGTCAGAAAAACACTTTTTGATCGTTTTTGGAGTAAGTTTTGAAAGTTCGATTTTCGAACCCGGATGGGCCCACCAGGCCATTCGGCCACCAGAGGTCTAAAATCGAACTTTCAAATTTATTCCAGAGTTAATATATCAAAAATTGCGTCTTTTCACCTTCTTAACATGCAAAAAGAGTTATTGAAAAAGCTTTTAACCATAAAAAGTTATGACCATTTCTTTGAACACTAATTTTGACCCCAAAAACCACATTTTGGGCTCTATCTCCACAAAGGAATGTCAGTAGAAAAAAATCTTTGCAGTTTTTTAGTACTCCCACCATGGCTAAAAAATTGGCTCATATTTGAAAAAAATCGGAGATTTCACGATCGAAATGTTCCCTTGTAAGTAGTCGTAGTGTTAAAAGGCTCGACTGCCATTTAGTTTGACTTTATTTAGTGAAATTAACGCATGGAAAAGTTTTTGAAAGCTATTTTGAGCCAATTCGCTTAATCGCTTACATTCTAACCTTATCCGAAGATTAAAAGCCTGATTTTATGTTAATTTTTTGAATTTTTTAACCTATCTATAACACCCTAGATAATTTTTTCGGTCAAAATTTCATCTGGCCGGTGTATTCCAGATGGAGAACATTTCTAGTGTAATTTTGAAAAACTCTGACAAGGGAAGGCTCGCAGATGATAGTCTAACGTCTTTACCACTAGACCATCTATACAATTTCATATATAGCTCTATTTTAACTTGTGTAAAAAATGCATTTTAGCTGTAATTTTTAAGGGCGTTCTAAATCATCACAGTTCAACCAGGTTCAGAAAATTCTAAAAGTTTAGTTAAGAACTCATATGTGATCTCAATAATAGACATGAGTTTTTGAAATTCTCGACCATCATCTGCGACCCTTCCCTTGTGAGAAAAAATTTTTTTTGATCCAAAGTTAATATCTATGACCATCATGAAAAAAGGCTCAAAAATCGAAGTTTCTTAGATTTTTTCGAAACTACGCTAGAAATGTTTTCCATATTGGAATACATCGGCCAGTAAAAATTTTGGCCGAAAAAAATTATCTAGGGTGTTTTAGACAGGTTAGAAAATTCAAAAAATCAACGTAAAATCAGATTTTTTGATCTTCGGACCAGTCTCCGAAAAAAAGGGGCCGCGCGGCCGGTGGGGCCCAACAGGAGGCTGAGCTTTTCTCTTAGTGGCTAAAAGTCTAATTTCTTTTCTAAAATGTTGATGAGATCTCAATCTAATAAACCCACATCAAGGCCCCAGGGCTTCATTCGAAAATTTTTTTTCTAGAATCGTTGGGAGCCCAAAAATCATGCATTTTTTTAAAAAGTGCCAATTTTTGGGCCCTCAACGCTTCTAGAAAAAATTTTCAAATGAAGCCCTGGGGCCTTCATATGGGTTTATTAGATTGAGGTCCCATCAACATTTTAGAAAAGAAATTAGGTTTCTATCTTTTAATCTCTTAGAGAAAAGCTCGGCTCCATTTTCGGAGCCTGTCTCTTAACACTTCGTCCACCTAGATTTGAACTTTAGAGATATCGTCCCTTGTTGAAAATTTTATAAAAACATACGATAAGTTGGATTCGAACAGAGATTAATGTATTGGGAACAATCATTGGAATTGTCATAGCAATCTAAAAATTATACACACGTGAAAAACTTTAAAAAAGCTCACATCCATAGGTTGGAGTAGGAGTTCCCTGATATTTGCGACAAATAGCTTGCCCGATATCATCGCATAAATTGCAAGTTGCTTGACAATCAACACACAAGAAGCTAAAATTCCCAAATTTTGACTTTAGAGCGCAAATTTTACGGTAATAAGTCTGGATCTTGACATTGATTTGCATATTGATAGCACCAAGCAACATTATCTTGACATTTAGGATTCTTAGTTGTTGTCCTCCAATATGGGGGTACTGTTGTCAACCAACCCCAAGTTGGGAGGATAGTTTTTGTTGTCCACCAAGAAGTAAATGTTGGTGATGGACTCGTTACAACATTCCCTTGCTTGATTATATTCAGCTGTTTACTTTTTTGCGCATGAGTTGAAAAAGCTTCACCAAATATGCAAAGTAAAAAAGCACACAAGAAGGCAAACTTGAGCATTGTTAATTCACTAAACTATAAAAAAATTCAAAATGAAGTCTTGATACTAAACTGGTATATTAAATATGCATTTGGTTAGTCAGCTAACTAATTAACCTTCTTTTTTCTTATCTTAAGCCTTTGATTGCTAGGCAAATAGCGTGTCTGTTTTGGACAGAAATTGTGGGGTGACGTGGACATGTTAAGATCAAGTCACGTCATTGTTACTTATTTGTTCAATGAAAAATTCTTAAAACATTAAAACTTTAAAAGCATTGAAAAAAGTTTTTGAGGAAATTTATGGATTTTTTAAAGGACCAATCCAATCAGTTACAACCATATAAAAAATGATATATTCGAAAAGATCATGAAAATGGAGCATTTTTTGTTTTTATATCATGTTCTAAGTCGTTGTAGTTTCCGAGATAATTGCGTTTGAAATTTTGAATTTGTTACAAGCTCTTCGTTGTAATATACAAACTTTTTTGAATCTTTTGAATATTTTTGCATCAATTTTTAAATTTTCATAAAATGAACATTGTAGCAATTTTTTACAGCTAAATGAGACGAACAAAATGACACCAAAATTATTTAATTTGAACATCGTTTTGGGATATTGAAACGAAAACATGAATCAGGGTTTTCCTTTCAATAACCCAAAACAATGTTCAAATTGGATAATTTTGGTGTCATTTTGTTCGTCTCATTTAGCTATAAAAAATTACAGCTCAANTAACCCAAAACAATGTTCAAATTGGATAATTTTGGTGTCATTTTGTTCGTCTCATTTAGCTATAAAAAGTTGCTACAATGTTTATTTATGAAAGTTTAAAAAATTGATCAAAATCGATTTTTCCGCAAAAAAATTCAAAAAGGTTTATGTATTACAACGAAGAGCTTGTAACAAATTCAAAATTTCAAACGTAATTATCTCGAAAACTACAACGATTCAGAACATGCCATAAAAACAAAAAATGCTTCATTTTTCATGACCTTTCCGAATATATCATTTTTTCATATGGTTGTAACTGGCTGGACTGGTCCTTTAAAACTTTAAAAACATTGAAAAAAGTTTTTGAGAAAATTTATGGCTTTTTAAAAGATTTTTTAAGATTTACTTCCTCTATTAAATTACGAATTTTTTATAGACCAGATGTTTTCTTTCTTTTACGCAGAAATTAAAAAATTTCTTACATCCATGAACAGTTAATCATATAGCACGCTCCTACGGGAGGCTAAATTTTACTCATGGTCGTAGTTTTAGCTGTAGTGTTAGACACCATTTATACTTTCATCGCGACGCGACAGTGAACTTTTGTGTCGCGCGACGTATCGCGAGTCGAAGTTTATAGTCTGCGCGCGACGCGTAGATTTTTAAAAAGCAATAATACTTGATTTGAAAAGACGTTTCTCCATCAACAAGTCTCGGTAGTACAGTAACAAAGCAGTGGCTTAGTTGTTACAAGGTCGTAGGTTCGAATCCCGCTTGAAACCAAATTTTTTCTCTTTTTACCACTCGGCCTTGTGTCGCATGGTCAGCACTTGCGACGTCACAGACTATCGCGCGACGCGTCGTGCGACTCAACTATAAACGACATGGGAAAAATTGTTCGCACTTTAAGGCAGGATTTATACTTCCGTCGCGACAGTGCATTTTTGTGTCGCTCGACGCGTTGCGAGTTGGCGTTTATAGTCTGTCGTGCAACATGTCGCACGACGCGTCGCGAGTTGGTGTTTATAGCCTGTCGCGCGACAGACTTGTCGTGCGATAGAACTTGGTTTGAAAAAACGCTTCTCCATCAACAGGCCTCGGTGGTGCAGTGACAAAGCAGTGGCTTAGTGGGCACAAGGTCGATATTCGAATCCCGCTTAAAGCCTAGTTTTTTGCCACTCGACCTTGTATCGCATCGCGCGACTTCGCGTGGTCAGCATTTGCGACGTGGCAGGCTGTTGTGAGACAGCAACTATAAACGATATTGGAAAAATTGTTTGCACTATAAACATAATTTCTCTGCGACGCGACGGAAGTATAAATCCTGCCTTATACTTTGACCACAGTTTCTAATCGTTGTAGTTTTCGAGATAATACACCAACTCCATTCCCCGAATCAAATCAAGATAATTTTTTCATGCTTAGAAAATGTGCATAATCGATTTTCCGCAGAAAATTACCTCTAGATGGATGCTTTTCGGGCAAAAAAGAAATTTTTTCGATTTTCACGTCAATATACCGAATTCTTTCCCTGAATCAGGGGCAAGGAAGCGTTTTCATGCTTCAGGAATGCGCGCAATCGATTCCTCGCATAAAATTACCCTTATATGGTCATTTTAGTAAAAAAAATTTTCAGTACAAAAACTTTTTCGGGCCCAAAAATCACAAAAATGCAAACTTTTTTACTTACCTTGTAATTTGTTTACAATAGACATAAACTTTTTTATTTCTATAATTACATTTAAAAAATTATTAACAACAAATCAGAGTCCGAAAAAGGGGCCGGCCCCCAAGAGCCCCCGTCAACCCTCCAAAGCCGGGGCCCTTGGGGGCCGGCCCCCAAAGGCTAGGCCCCTTCGATGGGGGCTGAAGCCCCGGGGGCTTTCGGGGGCCGGCCCCTTTCGGTCTCTGCAACAAATAACAAAATAAAAGCATTATAACTTGAGCATGAAAATATATGGCACATAATTTTTAAAAAATGGAATAAATTAAAATCAAGCAATGATAGAAAAAACCAATTGCTTACATTATAGCACACAAATAACCTTGCTGGCCTTCTGTTTCATCTTTCTTTTTCTTTTCTGTCCTTTTCTTATCTTTTAGCTTAGTTGTGCTCAAAGGCTCAAGTGCAGCATATGGTCCTTGGTTGATATTCTGGCCATAGAAACGTCCATTTCTCGATAGAGGGGATGTAGATCTTCTCGGCGTGTCCATTTGTTGAGAAATATTGTCTGAAGAAAAATCGGTGTCGCTCGACGACGGTGGTTCATTGTAAATGTTCGATGAGAGTTGTTGCGGTTCTGGATCATCCCAACCTTGAGAATTCGTGTTCCAGCCAAAACCTTGTGCATGTCCAAAGCCTTGAGAATTGCCAAAGCCCTGGGTTTTTCCAACACCTTGTA
>OZJO01020089.1:0-12017 GCA_900406225.1 Acrobeloides nanus
CATAAAATTAGGGGTAGTAAGATCATTTTTAGAAAAAATTTTTTTGTCGGAGAATGACCTATCTGGATCCCCCTTTAACACATCTCAAAAAATCGGAATCCGATAAAAAAATCCGATCGGAAAAAATTTCCGGTTTTCCGAAAATCGGAGCCAAAAATCGCTCATTGTAACCACATTTTCCGAAAAACCCGATTTTCCGAAAAACGGGTCCGAAAATCGAAAAATCGCTCATTGTAACCACATTTCCGATTTCCGGTCCCGTTTTTCGGCTTCCGATTTTCGGTTGCATTGTAACCACTTTTTTTCCAATTTTCGGCTCCGATTTCCGCCCATTGTAACCGTAGCTTAAAACGTGATAAAATAGCGATTTTTCTGAGATTTGGGGTTAAAAACCCCGTTTTTTGCCATTTTAAAGGGCTTTTATGGGTCAAAAAATTTTTTTGACGCCGAATATTGTTTTTCAGCTATTTTTACCCCTAGAAATGATGTTTTTAGAAAAAAAGTTTTTCGAAAAAATGGCCCTCAAAAGTTTCAAAATTGTGGTTTTTTTTTTGCACCACCCTGTATTGGCTCTAGGAACTTCCACAACGGGGTCCAAAATGACATGCGGAAGTTCCACAACAAAAACGCTTTTTTGTTGTGGAAGTTCCTAGAGCCCCTGTATTGAAAAAGCAAAAGTATTTCGGCGGGGATATTTAAAAAATCTTAATGGTGTCCCCCGTTATGATTTTTCACAAAAATTTTCAATTTTTTTAAACTAAAATTTTCCATTTTTTAATCAAAATTCAACATTTTTTCGCCAAAAATCGTAATTCTCTTAGCATTTTCGACATAAAAACAACGTTTTCCAAAACAAATTTTCGTCTGCGGCGCTGGTTTTTTCCTTAAAAAGTGTTTTTCAGCAAAAATTTTCTCGATCCTAGCGGCGCGAAAAGGGGGGGGGGACCAAGGTGATTTTTGAAAAATTCGAAAAAATTGCCCTGGTTCCCCCTTATGTTTTTGCCCAAAATTTTCGGAAAAAAACATAAGGTGAAACCAAGGCAAAAAATTTTTTATCCAATTGTCCCCTCCCAAATTTTTTCTGGCTACGCCCCTGGCATGATTGGAATTTGAACTCGCTAACAATGTTGTGATTTTTTGTAACTATATTTCTTGCGTTTTCTTTTATCGCACATTTTTATTTCAAAAATTTTATATATTTTTTCAGAATTTTTCTAGCAACGTTTTTCCTGCTGCCAATGCCTATCAGACAATCAACAAAGGTATTTTTTCAAGTTCCACTTTATATGGGTCTTTGAGCTCTAATCCGAAGAAATTTTGGTCGCCAGATCCAAAAATTTTTTGTCTAAAAATGGCATATTTGCTAAAAATTTTGCGCCACAGGCGAAAATTTTTTACAAAAATAAGCGTTTTATGCTAAAAAAATGCTTGAAAATTTCACATTTTCAAAAAAATTTTGACGAAAAATAGGCTAAATTTGACTCAAGAATGACCATAATACCCCAAAAAAAATTTTTTTGTGTATTTTTGCTTCTTTTTTGAAAATTTTTACCAAAAACATAAAGGGAGACCCTTTTTTTCGCGCTTCCAGCGCTATAGGGGGCAATTGTCCGGATTGCCCCCTCCTCGCTACGTGCCTGTGGGAGACCCTTATGCAGGGATGCCAAGAAAATTTGTTTCAAAATCAGCAAATGTCTTCAAAAATCAGATTTTAGAAGCAAAACGCTAATTTTTCATTGTATTTATAAATTTGACAAAATTTCGCACCTAAAAAATCAGATTTTACACTGAAAAATCATCATTTTGCCAGATTTGACATCTCAAAATCAGCACTTTGAAAATTCAGCAGACTTAGCACCCCTTTTAGGCAAAACCTTGTTTTTCATAACTTTTTCAGAGCGATCTTGTTATTTCTAATTCCCAACCAAATGAGTCATTTAAAACCAATAATCAAGTTGTAACTAATGGTCGAAAATATAGGAAGCGATCCAATAGCAATAATTGTACTTCCACAACAATCAAGAAGTCTAAATTGTAATTTTTTGTTTTAAATCGCTTACGGACATGAGGGGTAGTGGTGTAAATGCTAAAAAGGCTCCTCAAGCTTAGGGATAGTCTTAGATCTCGGGATTGACCACTTGGTCGGGACGGGATTTTTTGAGATACCATGCCGAGATTTTCGAGACGGGATTAAGATTTTTCGAGATGGTATGAGAGTTTTCAAAACTCATTAAATAAACATATGTAAAAAAAAATTAACAACCACGTTTTAGAGTTGTGAACAATATTAATGCTGATGTTAATGATGAATTTCCATATAATTGTAAGGGCTATCGATATTACCCTGTGGAAAAAGATAGAGTAAATAGAAGGTAAGCTTTTTTGGGTCATTTTGATTTACTTTTCTTTTTAGTGAACTGTTTGATGATTCAAATTATGTATCCTCTTGTAGTATACCACCACATCTTTATCGTTTGAAACTCCCTTCATATGTGTCTCTTTCTCCGAATGATAAAGAAAATAAGGTACGGTGTTGTTTGCATGATGTTTAACAGAGTGAGCCAGAAAATCGTACTTTTGTGTCTTTTTGGCGAAATTTTTCAAAAAATTGCTTTTCAAAAATTTCCTATAAGGGGTATTTTCATGCGAGAAATTGATTGCGCCCATCGAAAAACCTTGAAACGCATCTCTGATTGTAAAATATACAGAGTGTTTCACAAAAAACCGGACACTTTTTTATTTCGCATTTTCTCGGCTTTCCGAAAAGATTTTTTGATGATCTTTTTTTGCATATAGCTCGTCTCTAGTTTCTTTTCTGATGTTTTTAGCAAAACATTCCGAATTTTACATACTTGAAATTTGCAAAAATCACCCTTATAGGTGATTTTTGAAAAAACATTTTTACGAAAAAACTCAAAAGTATGGTGTTTTTTGGTTCACCCTGTATTGAGTGTAAAATGTTTAGCTGAAATTAGGATCGGACTTGTTGACGATAACCGGTAATGAAGGATATTCCACAGCTCTTGCAACCCATTCAGTGTCTCATGGCAAGTGGTATTATGAAGTAGAATTTTTAAGACAACCTCCAGTGTTAGTTCCTATGGCAGCGACTGATACTTCCCATATTCGAATTGGATGGGCTCAAATTTATGGTATACGAGTTAACCGATAATATCCTACTACATTAAATGTGTAATGTCTGTCCAAACGATCTCGGGGAACGCTCGATTTAAACCCTCGACTCTAAAACAAAAGTTGTTGGGAGGCGCTGAGAGAAAACGATTGACACTAAAATCATTGAATTGGATGCAAAATTTTTTGGAGCTGGTGGCAAATGTGGAGCCAAGTGAGCGTGATGTGAAATCGACTTTTTAAAAATATCTTAAAATCATTTTTTTTTTCTCGTATTTGTGGCGAATCTTTGGTTATTTCTACATTTATTTTTATATTGACTTTACTATCGTTCGGCCCCTTGTACTTGATGAAGATTTATATAAAAGGCTTGCACAAAATTTTTTATATTTTAGATATATTGCAAGCTCCAATCGGGTATACGAAGTTTTCATATAGTTGGAGGAGTAAATTTGGGACAATTTTTCATGAAGGCAAAGGGAAACACTATATGAACTTGAAAGAAGGTTTTCGGGAAGGAGATGTATTAGGTTAGTTTTATTCTGTTACCAGTAGAATATTCAGGGTAGGGGGACGTGGTCCTCTGAAAAAGCCTCCGAAAATTGAATCGGTGAAATATCAGAAAGAGTGAAAAAATAGTAAGAGTATCTTCCTTATGTTTTAGCTGATTTCAATAATACATTAAACTCCAAAAAGGGGTGGGGTGGGTGCCATTCGAGTTTTTAGTTCACTTCCCCGAAATTTCTTCCTGCTTACTCTACTCTATCACCCTACAAATGGCTTTTTAGGCTGTCTTATCGATTTGCCCTCTTTGAATTCCATTTCTCGAGAAAAATTCAGCCAAATTTTACCATCATCCCATAAAGATTCACATTTAATTCGAAGTTCCAAATGTCAGAATCGATATTCCTTTGCAGAAAGGCATGGGGATCTGGAAATGAAGGAAAAGCTACAGAGTTTAAAATCTTTAGAAGGATCTAGGGTAAATTTGGAGCTACAGTATCGGACAAAAAACTTAGAACACCTCCCCAAAATCAACAGTTTCATGTAGTATTTGCACAATTGCAAGCTAAACTTGTTCAAATTCGTTTTTTTCACCAAAATTATGATTTTTCATTCCAATTATGATTTTTACGCAACAAATGCCAGGAAAAGCTATTTTGAAGGTAATCAAAAAGCTTATTATTGAAGCCATAGATTCAGGAGAATCTGTTTCTAGACACATTCTAGTCCAATGTACCTTACATGGTCTTCCTGGAGCCCTGACCTCAATCCCATAGAACATCTATGGTTTGAACTCAAGCGCAAAAATTACCCTGCTGAAACTTACGCGACACCAACGAGCTTTTCGAAGCAATTCAGGAAGAATGACGCGAAATCCACGTGATGCGCTCTTGGGGGTCTGGTTGAGTCTATGCCGCACTCATGCAGGCTATCACCAAGGCGAAGGATTATGCAACTAAATATTGAATATTCATGGTTTTTTTGTTTTATTCTTATTTTGGTTTATTTTGTCATGCCTTGCTGCATAAAACCTCTATTACATGAAACTGTTGTTTTTGGGAGGTGTTCCAAGTTTTTTGCCCGCTACTGTACTTCGGCTCTTACACTTTCATTGAAAGTGGTGTCGTAGTAGCTCCAAAATATTTTTAGATTGAGTTTTTCAAGAATGGCAAGTCCTGTGGAACAGCATTTACGAATATCTATAGTGGTTCATATTTCCCTGCAGTGTCGCTTTATTACCAATCAAAGATAAAATGCAACTTTGGCCCTGTATTCAAATTTTCTCCACCACATGATGCGAAGGCAATGTGCGAAAGAGCAGTTGAGAGTATAGTTGAGCAGACAGTGACCGACTTATTATACTTCATAGAAAACGAAGAAGAAATTGAGAAGAAAAATGCAGACTATCTTGCGTTAGTTTTTTATGTATATATTTTTTAATGCTACTACTTTTTCAGGTCTTTGACTGAGATTGATGAAACTGTTGTGGAACAATTCGATGGAAAACTATGAAGCTTGATAGAATAATTATCCTTTTATTCTTCAATTGACTCATTTTTGATTATAGTATAGTAAAATCTTGAATTGTAGTATAATTCGAACTTAACGACATATTTCTGATAGTGATTTTATTCAGTAGCGTAGTCATACTTACACAGAGAGTGAAAAATTACAGGGAGTTCCAAAAAACACAATTTGATCATTTTTTGGCGAAAATTTTGTCTCCAAAATGACTCATTAAGGGTATTTTTATGCGAGAAATCGATTGCGCGCATCGAAAAACCTTGAAAACGCTTCCCAAACCATGAAATATTTTCAAGTAGGAATTCCTACCGAAAATAACTGAAAAAATACGAAAATTGTATATTTCATGGCCTGGGAGTCGTTTTCAAGGGGTTTCGACGCGCGAAATCGATTTATCGCATAAAATTACCTCTAATGAGTAATTTTGGAGAAAAAAATTTTTTTTTAATTTGCCAAAAAGTGACTAAATGGCGGTTTTTTGGAACACCCTATAAATTTGTTTTGAGAAAAATTTAAAAGTTTGAATAATGTTATTTATGATGATTACACTATTGGTTTTGTCCATTCGATATTTTTACCTTCTGGCTTATTTCTAATTCTACTTATGGGCTTACAATTTTCTAATAGGAATTTGCAAAAAAGTTACGGGATATATAATATTATTTTAATATTTGTAATGTTTCTTAATGGGGTGCACGCCCAGTACGCTTCTCGAAAATTTTTTTCTCAAATTGGCTAATTTTTGGTACTTGAAGGTTTTCGGGCACGAGAAATTGATCGGCGCAAGTCTCGAGTTCCGAAAAAATTTTTATGACCGGGGTACCCCATGTTCGAAAAATTCTAAGTACCAAAAATCAGCCCATTTGGAGTCAAAATAAAAAAATTGAAAAAATTGATTTTTTTAACATGGGGTATCCCGATAGTGGGTTATGAAAATTTTTTCAGGACTTGCGCCAATCGATTTCTCGTGCCCGAAAACCCCCAAGTACCTAAAATCAGCCAATTTGGTGAAAATATTTCTGAGAAGCGTACTGGGCGTGCATTCCCTTTAAGTTTTAATTGTATAGTCCATATCGATCGCTCAATTTTTTCAGAAATTACATTTAATAATATACAAATTTGTCAATCATAAAAACTACTATTTAACGTAATTTATGCCTTGCTAGATATTTTGATTCCAATTATGATAAAAAAAAAATATACATTTATTTTTGTTTAAGCTAATCGCTTTCGATTCAAATGTCTTTTCTCATTAAAAGGAATTGTCCTGATATCTTTCTTGCCTGCGCATGAGTAGAAGATGCGCTAACTGGAACAAAATCTTGAAAATTTATTTGTTTTTAGCTACTTTTTAAAAATCTTTTTTAGTACTGAAAGGTATTAGTAAAGTTATGGAACAGCCAACACAATTGACTTGTTTGGCAGCCGCGCAGGAAGCGGAGAAATGTTGTAAAGAAGGAGATCATGCGCGAGGTATGATTTGAATTGGAACTTCTAGACGACAATAAGTTGTCTTTTTAGGAATAGAATTATTAGAGAATGCTATCGAAATGGGTACAGACGACTTGTTTCTATTGTCAGCAATTTACTCTCAGCTTGGAAATGCTTATTATACAATGAGGATGTATTCTAAAGCGCTGTCATTTCATTTAAATGATTTCTACATTTCAAGGTAAATAAAGTGTTTGTGTTATTCTGAAGAAAAAAACGTTATATTTTTATATAGCTTATAAACTACCATACGCGGGCAAGGGGGGAGCCTCCCCCCCCCCCCCCCCCCCCCCCCCCCCCCCCCCCCCCCCCCCCCCNTCACTTAGTTTATTCTTGCTTATAAAGATTTACATAAGAAATTTTCGACGCGCACCGCGCGTCGACCAAAAAAAGGTCGCCAACTTAGCCGGGAGAAGGGGGACCCCCTCAGCAGACGCTCCCTTCCCCCCCCCCCACCTTGCCCATGTATGAAAACTACAGGGTGTATAAAAAATCAGAATTTGGGCGAAATTTTCATGTTTTTTCGACCCGAAATTTGTTTTTAAAAATGACTATTAAGGCTAATTTTATGCAAGGAATTTATACTACTTCAACCCGGTGAAGTTTTACAAAATTCGACATTATTTTAATAAATTTTTATAATAGTTCATTTTTTAAAAAATTTTTAGGTCGAAAAAACATGAATAAATCGCCCAAATTTCAGTTTTTTAACATACACCCTGTACTTATTAAATTTTGTTAATTTGTTTCCATAAAGTTGGAAAATTTTTGCTTGTTTCACTTGATAATTAGTTTTTTTATAGGATTATAAATGATTTGCAGTGGTCTAGCAAAAGTTTGGCGAATTTGGCTACGACTTCAGCTGCCTTGCATCGATATGAAGATGCTAAAGAATTTGCTCATAATTTTTTGATATTAGCGAAGCAATTGAACGATAAGGTAGGTAATTTTTTGAGAGTGGGATCCCAGTGTGCCGTAGCACATGTGTTCAAAGAAAGTTAGAAGACTTTGGACAAAAGTTAGGAGAAAAGGAATTGTTAACCGGCAAAAGTTAAGGAGCTCAATGTGAAATTTTTTATATATTCTTACTCCGATCTGATGGCCAACTTTGAGTTGGTCACCGTACTTCAATTTGGTAACCAACTCAAATTTTCAAAAAAGGCATTCAAAGGAAAATTTTTTTTCAAAAACGGGTAGCTTTGAAAAATATTATGTAAAATACTTTCCAAAAATAACAAATTTAAAAATTCATTGTTAAAATATCAAAAATGATTTTAAAAACAACTTTATCTTTATGCAATATTATATATAAGGCATGGGCTTTTAGGGCAAAATTGGAGGGTGCCATGTAAATTTTCACATTGATTGAGTTCCCTAACTTTTGCTGAATTCTACCCCTAATTTTTACCGGGAACAATTCCTATTCCCCTAATTTTTTTCAAATGCCCCACTAACTTTCTCTCATGATATCTTTGTATATTTAAATTAATGCGTTGTTAGCTGTATTGATCCCATTTTCTTGACCTAATAACATTTTTTTTGTTTAGAAATTAGAAGGTCGTGCTTATTATTTGTTGGGACATGTTTTGATGAACAAAGTACGCCATGCTGGTTGTTCCAGACCAATTGGAGAAGAATCACCGTTAAAAGAAGAAATTGTGCAGGACTTGAATCAAGCTATTACTTATTTTAAGTAAGTGCGAAAATTTCTTTATGAGATTTTTTAAAATTATTAAAATAATCTATACTACAAGGACGTGACGCCTTGGAATAAAGAATAAAAGCTTATTCTTTATATCAAGATGCTGAAGGCGCCTCTTTCTCTAGCTAGAGGCAGGACCTCCCTGATCAAGATTACTCTCATGATTGGAATGAATATATATCGTGGGGTACCCGTCCCAAAACCCCTATATATGGGTCCTATGGGGATCGATGAATCGAATTTGTAAGAACAACTTATGCCGTTTGTCTTAGCTCGGTGAGAGAAGTAGAACATGTATCATAATGTGGGGATTTTCATCCCGACCCAAAAAACCCATTTTTATTCGGCATCCCTGCGTGGTCGTGGGAGGTACCCCTATGATATAGTACTTGATCGACTTCTCTCACTGACATGGAACACTCACTATGTGTTACGGTCTTTGCTCACAAAGCCCAATTGGGTTTGAAAGTTCATAAAAAATGAATAATAATAGCGCCAGTCCTAGTTACCCAGGGGGGGGGGGTGAAAAAATTTTTCTACAGGTCTTAGAATGTTTACCCTCATTTTTTCATTTTAAGGCTATATCTCGGTCACTTTAAGTCTGTTTGGGCTGAAATTTTTTGTTTAATTCCTAAAATCACGGCGAACAATTTTGTAGAACATCACTTTTTATGAAAAAATTTCTTTGTTGAAGAAAAACCTTATAAAATTTATTGTTTCATTAAAAGAGCCGTTTTTTCATTAAGCTTTTAATTTATAGTAGAAATTATCCTGATTCAATAAAATTTGTTTATTGAAAAGATTTATCAAACATTACAAAATTTAAACTTTTTTCTGTTTTTTATCGATTTTCTTCAATACAGAAATTTTTTCATAAAAAGTAATGTTTTACAAAGTTGTTCTTCGTGATTTCAGTAATTGAACAAAAAATTTCAACCCAAACGGACTTAAATTGACCGAGATATGGCCTTAAAACGAAAAAGATGCGAGTATAAACCTGAGAAAAAATTTTCTTCCCCATGGACATGTAGGACTGGCGCTATTATTATTCGTTTTTGATGAACCTTTAGACCCAATTGGCTTTTTGAGCAAAGATCGTAACACATAGTAAGTGTTCCATGTGAGTTGAATGGAATCGATTTTGATGCGATTGGAGTGAAGGGAAAAGTTTTATGGAATTACAGACGGAATAAGACAGATTAAAAGAGTAAGGATTCAATTGAATAACAATTTTAGACGCAATATAATGATCGCTGAAGATATGCTAAATACTAGCTTCTTGTATGGAAATCTTGGAAATGCATATTATTATTTAGGGGATTTCAAAAATTCATATGATTGTCATCGGAAGGTAAGATATTGAATGTTTTAGAAATCGTTCTAATTAGTCATTATTTAGCGTTTAAAAATATCTCGAAGTTTTGGAGATAAGCCAGCTATGAAAAAAGCCTATATAAATCTGGGAAATAATTGCGTGTTTATGACTTTGTTTGATGAAGCTTTAGTTCACTACAAGTTAGTTAGATTTAGATTATGTCTCCTAGTTGACTATCATTCATAGACAAATGATAGAAAATCTTCATTGCCTTAGGTCAAAATTAAAGAGGGGTTAATGCTCTACTAATCAGTGACTTAGTCAGGTTCCAAGAATGGGGAACTTTTAAAAAAATTTTTACCTTAGTTTCTCTTATGCATTTTTTCGAAAATTTGGTAAAGAAAATAAAGGAGGAGCAAGGCAATTTTTTCGAGTTTTTAAAAAATTTTTTAAATTACTTTAATTTCCTGTCTTTTTTGCGCCGAGAGGCGCGAAAATTTTTTTGCTTTTTTTAAGCGGAAAACGCTCAAAATTTTCGATATTCGACGAAAATTTTGTTGAAATCCTTGAGTCAATGCAATAACCATCGCTGCAGGCGAATTTTTTTGAAAAATGCTTATTTATATGCAGAAAATGAAGAACCGTTGATTTAAAAAAAAGTCTATTTGGAGCTTTTTTGTTGAAAAATGAAAAATTTGGACAATTTTGGTGAAACACTTTAGTCAACAATAAAATCCAGCGCCTCAGGCGTAATTTTTTTTGATAAACGCTTGTTTTTAAGCTGAAAATGCTTGGAAAATTACAATTTTTGTAGAAAGAATGGAAATTTTTGCGATATTTTGGTGAAAAATCGTTATAGGGGACCATTGGGATTTTTAGAATAATTTGAGCAAAACATAAAGGGGGGACCAAGATGATTTTTTTCAGCCTTCGACTGAAATAGGAGGGACCACTCCGGGTTTCCCCCTAGCTACACCACTGTATCTTAGCCAATTTGAACGGGTAATTTGTGGTACTTGAGATTAGTATCTCCAACGTATGATTTCATAGAAAAACTAAAAACTAGCTTCCAGGTTTACTGCCGATTTGCATTCTTTATTTACCAATTATATTAATAGATAATCGTTTTTATTAGACTATATATCTGTCAATTTTTAAATCCGCTTGGGCTAAAAAATTTTTGTTGAAATCTTGCGATATCGGCTAACAAATTTGTAAAACATCACTTTTTTGTGAAAAAATTTTCTTGTTGAAGAAAATCCTGATGAAAATTTGATTACTTGATTGATATCTTGAGTTATGATATTTCTTACCAAATATTCACTCGTATTCGTGTTTCTTGCATCGAAATTAGGGTATACACTTGTTCAGTGGCGGCGTTATGGGGAGGGGCCTATAGCCGAAGGTCGGAAAAAACCTAAGGATCCACTCTTATGTTTTCGCTGACCAAAAAATATATAAGGGTATTTATGATTTTTAATTTTTGTAATAAAAATTTTTTATCAATTTTTTTACAAAATTTACCCATTTTTTAAACGTTTTTAACCATTTCTTTCTTTAAAAAATTCAATTTTTCTCTTGAAAAAACTTTTTGGAGTTTAACTTCCCCCAAATCTGGAGGCTAGCGCCGCCACTGCATATGTTTTTTTATAGAAAGAATACAAGTAAAAATTCATTATTGGAGCTGGGAGTCGAATCAGGGCCTATCGGGGGTGAAAATTTTTTTTGCTGAAAAACACCTGATTTTAACATGAAAACGCTCAAAAATTTTCGACGAAAATTTTGTTGAAATCTTTGAGTCAAAGCAAGAGCGCCGCAGGCGAAAATTTTTTTGAAAATGCTTATTTATATGCTGAAAATGAATAATTTTTGGTTTAAAAAATGTCAAATCTGGGGTTTTTGTTGAAAAATGGAAAATTTTGATAAAAACTTTAGTTAAAGAAAAACCAGCGTCTCAGGTGAAAAATTTTTTGATTTACGCTTGTTTTTAAACCGAAAATGCTCAGAAAATTACAATTTTTATATAGAAAAATGGAAAATTTAGGACCTTTTTGGTGAAAAAATAGGAAATTTTGGACATTTTTGGTAAAAATCATAATAAGGGACCTATGATTTTTGAAAAATTTTTTCAAAAAATTTGGGGAAAAAAGGGACCATTATCAAGAAATTTAAAATTTTCCAGGAATGGGAGGGGGAACCACCCCAGTTTTCCCTTCCCCTTTAGCTACGCCACTGGTTATTCAATCTCGCAAATTGCGAGGTTCAATCCAACCTCGCAATCTGCGAGGTGGAATATAACCTCGCAAATTGAGAGGACAAATAAGTTTTAAAAGGGGAGTATAAACTTTA
>OZJO01020092.1:0-18424 GCA_900406225.1 Acrobeloides nanus
GATTGCTACTTGCTCATTTTTGATATCTTTTTAAACTTGGATTCCTCTGTAACTGCCAAGAATATTATTCCTTCTAGCCAACGGAAAATGGCGCAAATTCTCGAGAAGAATTCGAACAATTCAAATTTGAGGTTATCATTTTTATCCAGCGATTTGATTAAGAATTCTTATTCTATTTTGTTGAGTCGAAAGATCATTGCTTTAAAAGTAAGAAAATACAGAGTGGCTCAAAAAATGTATTTTTGTGATTTTATTGTGAGGATTTAAAAAAATTTTTTTTTCTCACACATATTTTTTCTTATAAATATTTTTTTCCCTTATATAAATTCTTTCTCACGTCGCGATGCCGTCATGATCAAGATCTAGATTTTTTGTAGCATCCAATCCATATATTCATCATATGATCCAAGAATTCCTACCCATAAATCAAGATATTCAAGCGATCCAGAATAAAACTCCTAAAGCCTATCTCGACGGTGTCACGTCTTCATGATGGCATCGAGACGTCACGATGGCGTCGCGACGTCATAGTAGCGTCGCGGCGTCATGATGGCATCGCGATATCATGACAGTGACGTAGCGTCATGACGGCATCGCGACGTCAACAGCGTCGCATAAGCGAGCATGTAATTCAAATATTCAAAATAGTGTACACTTTATCTCAAAAATTCAAATAAAAAAATCATAGAATATTGTGTGAGGAAAAAATTAAATTATGTGAAAAAAATTGTGTGAGGAAAAAATGGGATCCTTGTTTAAATGACTCACTTTAGAGTAATTTTATGCGGAGAATTGATTAATTGCATTCAACCCTGTAAATGCCCTGAACCTGATTCGGAAAGAAATTGGGTTTTTGAAGTGAAAATGTTCATTGATGATTTCCATATAAAAATGCGAAAAATATCCATTTTCGTTCCAAATTTTAAAAAATCCAATTTTTCCCTGAATCAGGGTAGTATTTTTAGAATTCGGAAATGCGTGCATTCAATTCTCCGCATAAAATTACCAATAGAGGTGTCATTTTTAGGTAAAAAAATTTCTTGGTCCTAAAAATCACAAAACTGCACTTTTTGGCCATCTAGTATTTGTAGAAAATAATAAATCCTCATATTAAGGGCTCTCATGATTTGCGTATTAATACAAGTGAGCTGCTAAAAATAAAAGAAAAGCTCTATACATATTCGAACAATCTTGAAACTGCTGATACTGTTTTGATACATTCTCGTTTATAATATGTTTTCATCCATTTAACGCATCCCCTCCGAGGATGCGTATGTTTGTTTTGCTTTTGGGGGTTCCTACGCCCATTTTTAACGTTTTTGGCCATTAGCTTTTGCCAGATAAAAAATCTTTTAAAATTTTCTTATGAGAGTTTTTCAGACCAATAGCTACACAATAATGGGTCACTTGTATGGTGACCCACTAAAAACAAAGAAAAAAAGCTCAAAAACGAATAAGCGACTTTTGGTATCTTTTTTTTATTTCAATTTTCTCAAAAACTGCACGTTAAATTTTTTATATTTGGAGCTAATAGTATTAGAGAAGTATCCTGAAGAAGATGACGTTTCGCTTTTTTCGAGGACAAATCATTTTTTCTAAAAAATCAAATTTTTTCGTTAAAAACCCCCTATTTTTTCAACAAAAAATCGTATAAAATGGCCATAACTTTTTTTCTTGACAGTCAAAAATCATCAGTGAGGGGTCATTTCATGAATAATTTACGAATTGAACGCTCAAAAACAAAACAAACATCTTGTGGTTGGATATACATTTCGAAAGTAAGCATTTCGAAAATGATTGGGCTCCTCGTGATATTTCGAAAGTTAACATTTCGGAAGTAAAGTTCTTTTCCTCCGCCAATGGGAAAAAAGTCCGGGGGCGATGGCTCAGTGGTCCAAAGTGCAGCCCATCCGATCTGGCAAGATAAGCAACGTTGGGCCCGCATGTTCGATCCCACTAGGGCAAAACTTTTATTTATTTTGATCACTTTCGAAATGTGTCCTGAACTTCCGACACATTTACTTTCGAAATGTATATCAACCCATCTTGTTTCCTTACACTGTTTTACCCAATGATTTATTTTAATAAAGTTTTATCCAATATACCTTTTATAGGAATTTTTCAAATTTGACTAGCAAAAAAACTGTAGCCGGATAAATATCATATCTGTGTTTATATGTTATTGTACATTTATTCCTCCGGCTTTAGGAATAAAGGTTGAGCTATTGAGAATAGGTTACGTGGGTGTTAGTTGTTATTTGGAACACCTTAATCAATAGCAGCCCATCCCGTTTCTTCCTTTTTATCCTCAGTTCTCTCGGGCTAAAGTTTGAGGACAAGTCGATGCTCACCCGTAGCACACATGTACAAACACCCCTGAAATTTTTGATTTTTTGCGGGCGTGAAAACACATAAGTGGGGGACCAAGGTAAATTTTTTTCGATTTTTTTCAAAAATTACTTTGGTCCCCCTTATGTTTATTCGCGCCGATAGGCGAGAAAAATTTTTAAAAAAAACATTTTTTAAGCTAAAAATGCTTTAAAAAATTACTATCTTTGTTGAAAAAATAGGAAATTTTTGAGACTCGTGGACAGAATGAGTCTTGACCGCAAAATTTGCGGGCGAAACTCATTTTGGCCTGCGGGTTGTGGGTGAGCCCTGAAATTCAGGGGGAGGGGTTTATACACGTGTGACCCGTAGTAATAAAGTATAAAGTCTGGGCTCGAAGCACCTACAATAAAACCGCTACAAAATCAATAATAACTTTTTTTGTACACGCCCGTATTATTTAGAGATCGGAATTTTGTACAAAATTTGACCCAAAATTTTGGTATTTATGACCAAAATTGGACCAAAAAAAAAAGTTTAACTCGAGTATCGATCAAAAACTTGCTTGAATTTTGATTTGGCCATTGAATAACTGTCCATCCTGGGTCCATTCTCGATCTTTTTCCTTTTCTATATCCCCAATTTTGATCAAATTTTGGGTCAAGTTTACCCAAAATTGGGAGTATAGAAAAGGAAAAAGATCGATAATGGACCCATGATGGACAGGTATTCAATGGCAAAATCGAAATTCAAGCGAATTTGATCGTTATTCGAGTTAAACTTTTTTTCTTGATCCAATTTTGGTAATAAATACCAAAAATTTTGGGTCAAATTTTTTACAAAATTCCGATCTCTAGTATTATTCCAAAGGACAGACATCTAATACACAAAATGCACTTCTACAAGTTGGACAATCTGCTTTACCACTCATCCAAACTTCGGGGTGGTCTTTATTCTGTTTTGAAGCAAAAACTCTTGCCATACAAGAACCACACCTAAAAATAAATTATTGAAACTTGAGAAAAAACATTGGATCATATTATGGTCAGCTAGGGTTTAAATTTGAATGAGGGATAAACCTTTGTGAGCAGCTGGAATTAGGATGGATCAGCAAAAATGATGGAAAATTAGTGAAACCAAAATGATGGAAATGTGGCATAAAAAATTTTGCATACAAAAATAAAAATTTTGCACTCAAAAACCGCCGTGAGTCTCTTACCACATTGGCCTGCATCTGCAAACACCACAATTCTGCCCATCGGGATCTGTATTATTATCACATGTTCTTGAAATTTTTACATTTGTTAAATTAAGAGAACATCCAAGGCAGGGATCAAGCTCCTAAGAAACAAAAAACTTTTGTAACACAAGGAAGGCCGATTTTAATCGAAATGTTTTTGAACCAGAATTTTGTGTTGTATACAATGGTATAAAAATTTTTTGATAAAAAGTTGATTTCAATGAATGCAAAAAAGTTATTTCGATCGGGGAATCGAACCCTTGACCTTTTAAAGCCAAAATCAGGGGTATTACCACTGAACTATGAAGATCAATAATTTTCGTTTTTACGATCCGATTAAGTTCGAATATATATTTTATAATTTTTTGAAACCAACTTTTTTCAAAACAATTTTCAACAGCCTTATTCTGCATAAGATTCTGATTGAAAAACCGTTCGGCTTGCAATCGGCCTTCCCTGTATTCAAATAAATTATTCATACTTCTTTGTTTGGATAAACAAACTTAGGATTATCTTGAATTTGTTTTAAAAATACTGTCACAAATCTTTCATATAAAGTAGCGGAAATTACGATTCCATTTAAAATATTTATCCGTCGGTTCAATTTCCGTTCTAAATCGTCTAGCATTTCTTGAGAATGTACCCTAAATTCGAAAAATGAAACTCCTATAAAAAAGTTTGGAGCTACTACAGAATAGGAGGAGGGGCCACGTGAAAAATTTTTCGAAAATTTTTTTTGGAAATGACCCCTCTAGGAGTAAAAACATGAATTTGACATTTTCGAATCGAAAAAACGTTTCTCTGATTCAGGGAAGGCGTATTGTGTATTGAAGCGAAAAGTTACAAAAATTACATTTATAAAATTCCTCGGATTCAAGAAAAGCTGTATATCGACACGAAAATTCGAGAAAATAACAAATTTTAAAGCTCAAACTTTTTGCAATATTATAGTTAACCAACGATTTAATACAATTAACAAATAATTTTCTCGAATTTTCGCGTCGATATACAACTTTTCTTGAATCCGAGGAATTTTAGAAATGAGAAATTTGGATTCCCACACACTTGTACCCCAAAAGGGGGTCGTTTTTAGGCAAAAATCGCATGTTTGCGACTTTTCTTTTCAATACACAATACACCTTCTCTGTATCAGGAAAGCGTTTTTTCGCTTCGAAAATGCCAAATTCGGATTTCCAGCATGCTTTTACCCTAGAGGAATCATTCCCAGAAAAAACTTCGAAAAATTTTTTATGTGGGTGCCTCCCCCTATTGTGTAGTAGCTCCAAAAATTTCTGTTAATTACCGTATTTTGAAATTTGGCATTTTCTTAGAAATGCTCTCAATTTCAACGTCGACTAATTGAAAACCACTATCATCTTGAGACAAATACTGAAAATGATCAGTTATTTAAAAACAATTTCAAGTATACCGGATGATTCGCGACTTTTACAACTCGAAATATCAAGTCTGATGTTTGCGCAAAATCGACGGTATAATTACTGATGATCAAAATCCATGAATCTGTTACTATTGCACGGGAATAGCCTAAACGAAGAAATAAAAGTGTTAAAGGACCAGTCCACTTTTAGGGGAGTTGATGCCATGTGATAGAGCACAGAATTTGGAGAATTTTTTGCTTTTACAGCACCACTTGAAAATCTAACGGTAAAAGGTTATGAGCGAAACAAAAAATTTTCAAACGAGTTTGAATATTGAAACGAAGAGCCTGCACTTGAAATTATTTTTTGAATTTGTTTAAAATATAAAAATTATTAGGTTTATTTAAAGAAGAAAGACAACAATTTTTACTAGCTAAATGAGACGAACAAAATGACACCAAAATTATTCAATTTGAACTTTGTTTTAGGTTATTGAAACGAAAACATGAATCAGAATTTTCGTTTCAATAACCCAAAACAATTTTCAAATTTGATAATTTTGGTGTCATTTTGTTCATCTCGTTGAGCTATAAAAAATGTCGTCTTTATTTTTTTTAAACCTAACAACTTTTTTATATTTTAAGCTTTTTTAAGCAAATTCAAAAAATAATTTCAAGTGCAGGCTCTTCGTTTCAATGTTCAAACCCGTTTGAAAATTTTTTTGTTTCGCTCATAACCTTTTACCGTTAGATTTTCAAGTGGTGCTATAAAAGCAAAAAATTCTCCAAATTCTGTGCTCAACTCTCCAAAAATGGACTGATCCCAGTGCCGTACCCAAGATTTTTTCATGGAGGGGGTATAAGATCCCGATTTTTTATTTTGGTCAAAAACATAAATGGGACCCTTTGGATTTTTAAAATTTTTTTAGCCCATTTTTTGACCAAAAATACTACAAAATTGCTATGTTTGCTCAAAAATGCGTTTTTTTGCCAAACATGCCATTTTTTGCCAAAAAATGTAATTTTTTGAGCCAATTTTTGGCCTCTGGCTGAGAATTTGTAGGAGAGGGGGTCAGGCCTCCAAGTGTGAGAGGTCCATTTATGGATCCCATCTCCACCTAATGTATCCCCCTACGGCTATGATTGTTCCTTTGATCAATTGAAAAATACCTATATATTCGATTTTGAAGTTATCATAACTCCTATATTCACTATTGACAGAATCGATGACTTTTTGATGATTTGAATTTATCTTTTTTAATTTCTTGGTTATGCTATGGCCAGACCAGTTATTTCGGGAAATGTAGAAAAGCCATGTAAGGACGCATAAAAATTAAGATAGAGAAGTTATTCATGATAAAGATACCTATAGAAAATAAAATCGTAGCATGAGCAAAAAATTGTATCAAATTTACAGGATAAAGCACGAGAATTCTTTGTGGCAGGACATATTCAAGAAGAAGGCAAAAACCTAAAATAAAATAAAAACTAGCAAGACTGGAATAAAGAGTAAGAGCTTATTCTTTATGCCAAGATGCTGAAGGAACCTCTTCCTCTAGCTAGAGGCAGGGCCTCCCTGATCAAGATTACTCTCATGAATCCCAGGACCTCCCTGATCAAGATTACCCTCATGATTGGAACGATATATATATCGTGGGGGTACCCGACCCAAAAGCCCTATATATGGGGTGAGGTATATGGCCCTATATGGATCGAAGAATCGAATTTTTAAAAACAACTTATGCTGTTCGTCTTAGCTCGGTGAGAGGAGTAGAACGAGTACCATAAAGTGGGGATTTCCGACCCCTTTTTAGGTGGCATCCCTGCGTGACCGTGGGGAAGGGGTACCCTATGGTATGGTACTCGATCGACTTCTTTCATGGAGATGAGTCGATTGGAATCGATTTTGATGCCTGTGGAGTGAAGGGAAAAGTTTTGTGGAATTATGGACGGACGGAATAAAACAGTAAGGGTTTTAGGACTTAACTCCAGATAATATTCTGATCGATACAAAATTTAATTTAAAAATCGCCGACTTTGGCATGGCACGACTGTATTCTTTGCATGGCACGACTATACTCATGATAAAACAAAAAATGTCATGCATCAGTACAATCGTGCACTGGAAGTTTTCTTCAAAATTTCAAACGCAATTTTCTCGAAAACTACAACGATTCAGAACGTGCCGTAAAAACAAAAAATGCTCCATTTTTCATGAACTTTCCGAATATCAACAAAAATCGGCAACTTTTACCCCACTAAACTTGTCCTTTAAGCATATCCTGTTTTATTGAATGGCCCAATAAAAAGCTTACTAAAAGGCAAGCAGGCATGAATAAATATTGTTAAACTCGTTCTTCGTAGATGATGCTCAATAAAATTAAACCTTTCTTCACAAATATAAGAATGGAAAATATTTGGTATCGTAAACCCGGCCAATTGAAATGCTTGGGGTGGGACAATAACAAATAAGCAGAAAAACAAGTGCACTATTGCCCAGAAGACTAATTCCTTGCCTTGGACTCCCAGCTCTAGCATTTTGGGTTTGATTATCCTGAAATTTTTTGACTTTATTAAAAATTCCAAGTTTATTTATATGTTTCCGAGGAACACGTTTCCTTATTAAGAAAAATAAAACCAGAAATAGAGAATAAATAAAACGCCATAAAAACTATCGCTTTAATAAATTTTATATTTGAACCACCATGGGCTTAAAAACTGAGGTAGGAAAGCGTTAAACTTTTTATAAACTTTAAAAATTCAAAATTTGTCCTAAATGGCTCAGTGGTAGTGGTCCCGACTTTGGTTCAAAAGGTCTCTGATTCGATTCCCATTGGTGATGAATTAATTTTGCCTCAAAAAAGATGTTACTTTCCAAATGCTATAACTCGTAAATTTCATAAACTTTTTTTAGGATAGTACCGAAAGGCCGAGAGCTAACGCGATCGGAGGGGAGAGAAGAGGCGAGTGCAATGTTAGTAATGTGTGTTACTTTCAAAATGCTATAAATCGTAAATCTCATCAACTTTTGTCGATATTTTTGTAAGTAAAATCAATGATGCTCTTTCATAATATGATAAAAAAATTTTGGAAAAAATATTCCTAAGGACATGTTTTCCTATATAGTCGTACCCCCAAACCTGAATTCTAGCTAATGCCCTGTAGAGTAAGATTTTTTGCGATAACCAAAAAGGTTGACAAAAAATTTTTTGAAATGGTTCTTGGGCGTCTGTATACACCACTGATCATCATTTAAAAAAGTTTAAACTTGATACAAAATGCTTTCTAATTTTTTTTCAGGGTGTATCGAAACCGGAATTTGGGCTATTTTTTCATGTTTTTTCGACCCGAAAATTTTTTCTCAAAAATCCTAAAATAACCCATATAGAGGTAATTTTATGCGGGAAATCGATTTCGCGCATTCACGAAGCTTGAAAATTCTTCCCAGATCACACATGCACAAGCTTACGTTTACGTAAGTCATGTAGTAGTATCCGGCAAAAAATTTAAAAATATGTAGTACATACATTAACAAGGGGGTATGATACCCCCTATACATCACGCAAGGTGGTCGACCATAACGCAAAATTTTGCGGTTTAGGCGTAAAAGAATTTTGCGATATGTTGACATTGGCCCAAAAAAGGTCGTCAAATCGAAAATTGGGGACCCATAACGCAATGCATGATGTAGTAAAAATTTTGACGTAAAACCTTGTGCATGTGTGTCCCAGATCCTGGTTCAGGAAAATAAGTGTGTAAATGTGTATTGTTCGCTTTTATATACACACTTATTTTCCTGAATCAAGATCTGGGAAGTTTTTTCAATGAGCAATCGATTTCCCGCATAAAATTACCCTTATATGGGTCATTTTTAAGATTTATGAAAAAAAATTTCAAGTCGAAAAAACATGAAAAAATAGCCCAAATTTCGGTTTTTTTTTATAAATCTGTATTTTATTTTATTGCATTTAACACGGGAACACTCCTTCAAATTTCCGGTATATTCTGTTATTTTAAGCTATTCTGAGTAACATTCAAAAAATTTTTTTGAAAAAAAGTTGTTAAAAAATCATGTTAAATTATAAACAAAATTAAAAATCTTATTTTTATTGTGAACTTGGCTCAGTGGTAGTGCTTCAAGATTCGAGTCTAAGGGTCATGCGTTCGAATCCCACCTGAGTCGATTTGATTTTGCCTGCAAAAAAGCTGATATATTTCATGGTAAGACAACTTTTTTTCAAAAAATTTTGTTTGAATGTTACTCAGAATAGCTTAAAATAACAGAATATACCGGAAATTTGAAGGGGTATTCCCTTGTTAATGCTGTTAATATGACTCAACGTTGTAGATGAATAATATGCTTGAAACATTTTATACAGTTTAAGACGTATGAGGCGAAAATTTTCGGCTTGTTTCTGTAATCATTTAACGAGTCAAACATGAATCAAATGTATAATATGTAATTGACGTCAAACTTTCCATAAAACAACTAAAGATAAAGATGGTCTTTAGGAATATTACGAATGTCAAATGACGTGATTATGAATCGGTTTAAATGTTTAATTTGGAAATTATTAGAGTTATTAAAAAAAGTAGGCGAGGTTACTTTATGGCTTCCGGTGAATAGGTTAGGCCAGGGCTAATGTAATGATGATATAGCTCATTTTTGATTTTAAATCAAAAATGAGCTTTGGGGTGTGTTCATGATCTAATGAGGCGCCACCACACTTCCGGATCAGAGGTGTAACGTAACCGGAAGAATTTCGTAATTTTTTGTAATCCTAAAAATTTCGAAATTCTTAAATTTCAAATGTCGTATTTTTCTTGAACAGAAAATTTGCTGTATTTCGTTTTCCTTAAAATTTATAGAAAATACGTAAAAAAGTAATTTTTCGTAATTACACAAATTCGTAACTTCGTAATTTTCAAAATTCTTAATTCGTAATTTTCAAATTTCGTATTTCGTAATTACGAAATTGGCCAAAAAACCCGTAATTTCGTAATTCGTGCTACGTTACACCTCTGTTCCGGACCCACTATTGCGGACGCTACACCTGCGGACGCAAATCTTGTGGACGCTACACTTGCGGACTAACACTTGTGAACCTACACTTGTGGATACTACACTGAATAGGTTTAGGTCAGGGTTAAAGGGTCATTCACAAATCACGTGATCAAATTTTTAACGTTTTTAGACCCCCTACTCCTCCTCCGTGATCAAACATGATCACGGGCTTGGTCGAAAAATCTCAAAAATCCACTTTTTTAGCCACGCCCTGTAGTTTATACCATGGTTGAGTATTAAAAATCACAGTCATAAAAATCTGATCCTTTCCGAAAAAACCACTATTTTCAAATACTTCTTCATCAAATAGAATCCGGATTTGTTTTTGTTTCCTTAGTCTCACTGACCACTTATGACGTTAATTGTGGTCAAATTCTTCAACTATTTTTCTTTCAGCGCCCACAGTGTTTGCTAAAGAGTTTTTCTCATGGCCAGTTATTTTCTTCGTAAACCATGTGTTTACCCACAAATGATTCAAATTCACTCACTTGGTTTCTAGTTTGTGAAAATTCTTATCGCTTCTAAAATAAGAAAGTGACACCTTCGCACATATCGTCATTTTGAGCCAAAATGACGATTTGTGTATATGTTTTTCGTATACATTTTGTAATGTTGCCTTTTTGGTTCGCGTCGACATGGTTATAAAAGGTTTTTTGATTGTTTATTTTAGAGAATTGTGGTAGAGTTTGTAGTGATATGGAGTTTGTGGTTAAATTTATGATATATATAAATGCCTTATTCACGTTGTTTCTTGACCCCTTATTTTTTGCTTACTTTTTTCCATTTCGGCTGATTCTATTGTTTGAATATTATTGAAAGATCTGTCCACTTGTTTTTAAGATATTTTTTATAAGCCAACTTGAAAAAACTTTTGGAGCTGTACGGCCTGGGGGCGCACTTAACGTGACTCCAAAGGCCGAAGTAAAAAAAGTTAAAATTTTTATAGAAACACACACCCTAGGGGTAAAAATTGATGCGGAACCTGATGCTATTATTTTCACTCAAAAATCATCGGAAACCGATGAATTTTCACATTTTTGATTTCAAATTTTTTATCTAACCAAATAAGAAAAAAGCGAAAGTGAAAGGACTATGGAACACTCCAAACTCAAATGGAATTTTTGGGTACTACTAAGGATCAGCGAGTCTACTTAAAGGGGGGGGGGGGGGGGAATCCTGTCTGTGTCGGGTCAAAAAGGCAGATGTAGGAGATCTGCTCAAAAATCGTGTTCACATCAAAATCGTATTTCAACATCAAAATCGTGTCTCTCGCATGAAAAAAACCCCTAAAGGGTAAGTATCGTTCGAAAAAATCAAGAATTTTTTTTGATCCGATACGAACAGGATTCACACGCCCCGTTTAACATGATTTTTTTCTAGACTTTTTTTAAAATGATCTCTCTAAGGATAACTTTATTCGGGAAATCGATTGCGCGCATTGACAAAACATGAAAACGAGTTTTTTTTTGAAAAATGAGTCGTATCTACTTCATAATCAGATGACTCTTTAGGGCACATTTTTAACAAGAATCACATACTTATGAATTAGATACGGTTCATTTTCCGAAAAAACTCGTTTTTATGTTTTGTCAATGCGCGCAATCGATTTCCCGCATCAAGTTACCCTAGAGAGGTCATTTCCAAAGAAAAAAAGCAAAAAAAAATTTTTTTGAAAAATGATCTTCTAGGGGTAAAAATAGTCTGAAAAATCGATTGCGCACATCCCCGTCGCGTAAAAATTCTTTCTTCATTCTACCAATTTTTGCTCTGTATCTTCTCTTTTCTTTCTTTTCTGGTATAGTTCCAAATCTTGTATTGCTCGTTTAAAATTTCTTTTTGAAAAAATCAATTCAATTTAACGGAGAAAAGTCGAATAATCACCTAGGAAAACATAACAATAGGATAGGAAAGTCATAACTTGCGACTCACATTGATTCTTCTTGTTCATCTTTCATTTTTATACTTTTCCATCAACAAAGTCCCAGCAGTCTTGTAAAAAAAAGTTTGCTCATGTGTTATAAAATGTCTGCGAGTGTGTTAGTTAAATTTTAAAGTATAATGTTATTTTCTTTCTTTCCATTTTGTCGTATTGTCCTGAGCTCGTAATTTCGGGGATTTTGAAGAAAAATTTGTTTAATTTTTTAAAATTTGTTGAATTTTTGTTTCAATAATAAATTAATATTGAAAATCAGGCAATAAGGTAAGAAAATTTTTCTGAAAAATACGTAATTGTTCAAAATGCTACTCCTCCTCCGCCAAGTTAACAGATTTTTGAGAAATTTTTTTGCAACAATGAAGAGGAAATCTAGCTCTACTACACCAACATTTTATTCACGAAAAAAGCAAAATTTGCAAAATCGGAGACCTTGGTGCTGTAGAGCTAGATTTCCTCTTCATTTTTGCGAAAAAATTTCTCAGAATTCTGTTAACTTGGCGAAAGAGGAGTAGCATTTTTTCTTGTCAATATACAGACTTTTCAAACAATTGGGGTTTTTCAATGTTACATCTTAAAGTTACAATGTTGATATTTGGCTATAGAAGTCGATTTTTGACGAAATTTTCGACTTTACTAGGGTTTTCCTATTCGGGGAAACCGATTGCGCACATTTTCAGGGCGTGAAAAAAGTTCTCTAACCCTAATTCAGGGAATAAAAACTTTTGAGCCATTTTAGGGGTATACAGGTATACGCCTCGTAAGAGTACCTTTCAGTGGTCAAAATAAAAAAAATTTCCTTCAAATTCGTGTTCTCCATGTCGGAAAACCCCCGAATACAAAATTTCAGCCAATTCGGAGAACTTTTTGAAAATTCGATTTTTCGACGCCTGGGGTTAAAAAAATCGAATTTTCAAAAAATTCTCCGAATTGGTTGTAATTTTGTAATCGGAGGATTTTCAACGTGTAGAACAAGAATCTGAATGAATTTTTTGATTTTGATAACTGGAAGATACCCCCTACGAGTTGTATACTCTCAAAAATTTGTATTCCCTGAATCAGGGCTAGAAAATTTGTTTCACACCTCGAAAATGCGTGCAATCGATTCCCCGACTAGAAAAACAATAATAGGAACGAAAAGTTCACTTTTCAATTTTTGCTCATTTCTTAATCATGACACATATTCTTTTGTCTAAAATGTTTTCATGACGTCAATGTACACTAGTTTGGGGTTTTCGTAGGCCTTTTCTTGTCTAGTTTTTTTTAAATATCAAATTCAAATTTTTCTTTTTTACACAGCTTTTTAACGATTCATTGTTTCTTTGTTACCCTCTAAATTTTATCTTATTTTTGTTTAATTTAGAGGTGGATCTTACAGGATGAGTAAAAAAAGTACATTTTTTGTGATTTTTGGGCCCAAATTTTAAGGAAAAATTTTTTGGGACCGAAATTTTTTACTAAAAATGGCCCATATAGGGTAATTTTATGTGGGGAATCGATTGCGCTCATTTTCTAAACATGAAAAAATAATTTTGACCTTGATTTATGGGTTGAGTTGGTATACGGGCGAAAAAAGAAAATTTTTCGATTTTCGCGTCAAGACACCGAATCCATTCCCTGAATCAGGGTCAAGGAAAATTTTTTTTCATGCTTCGGGAATGCGTGCAATCGATTTCCCGCATAAAATTACCCCTATATGGGTCATTT
This sequence comes from Acrobeloides nanus, assembly GCA_900406225.1. Classification (NCBI taxonomy): domain Eukaryota; kingdom Metazoa; phylum Nematoda; class Chromadorea; order Rhabditida; family Cephalobidae; genus Acrobeloides; species Acrobeloides nanus. Next base: position 13,652 of record OZJO01020092.1, read on the forward strand.
TTATTGAAAAATTTTCCGGTCCCAAAAAATTTTTCGAGCCCCAAAAATCACAAAAATGCACTCATGTGGACTCACCTCGTATATTTATCGCAAAACTAAATATAAAACCGCGATTATAAATATTTTTTGTTTACGTCAAATATTTTAATCTCCTTTTTTCGATAAATTTTGATAAATTCTCGGTAAATTTTGATAAATTCTCGATAAATTGTGATAAATTTATCAAGAAAAATAACGAAAAAACCTGATTTTTTTGTTGTTTACGAAAACTTGTCGCATTTAAAGATGTTTATAAGAACAACCTTTTCGAGATCCCTTTGCAAAATTAATTTCAAACCATGTAAGATTGATGTGCTTTTGTTATTTTTGTTGAAAATATTCCATTTGTCACAATAGTTTATTTCCAAATTTCTCCAAGTCATCGAAATCTTTTCAATTGAAATTTCATTTTTGGCCATTTTTCGACGCAAATAAATGCCAGCCAAAAAAAAATTGACTGATCGGTGTTTCTTTTCAAGAGAAATTCATTGGTGGCTGTTAGAGAGCGCAGAGGGAAATCGTTGGTATATACATGAATTTTCTGTTGCTCTTTGCTCAATAATAAAGGCTTAGCCTATAAGCTGCGCCTTCCCAAAATATTTACTTTTTTGTTCGGTTGTCGTGTTTTAAAAGATTTTTTGTTAGTACAGTGTGTTACAAAAATTCGTTCAAAATCTAACAGTTTCGGTGCCCTTTCGGTGGTTTTCATGATCGAAAAACAGGCTTTTACATGAAATTTAGACTTTTGCAATTTAGACCACAAAATTTAGACTCGAAATTTAGACATTCGAAATTTAGACCACGAAATTTAGACAATATTTCATGGTTTAAAGGAGCAGTCTAGTAAGTTACAATCGTGTGAAACAAATGATATATTCTGAAAGATCATGAAAAATGGAGCATTTTTTGTTTTTACGACACGTTCTGAATCGTTGTAGTTTTCGAGATAATTGCGTTTGAAATTTTGAATTTGCTACAAGCTCTTCGTTGTAATACACAAACTTTTTTGCGGAAAAATCGATTTTTGCATCAATTTTTAAAATTTTCATAAGATGAACATTGTAGCAATTTTTATAGCTAAATAAGACGAACAAAACGACACCAAAATTATCCAATTTGAACATTGTTTTGGGTTGTTGAAACGAAAATTCTGATTCATGTTTTCGTTTCAATAACCCAAACAATGTTCAAATTGGATAATTTTGGTGTCATTTTGTTCGTCTCGTTTAGCTATAAAAAATTACAGCTACAATGTTATACAAAGTTAAAAAATCTNGATTAAAAATTCAAAAAAGTTTGTGTATTACAACGAAGAGCTTGTAACAAATTCAAAATTTCAAACGCAATTATCTCGAAAACTATAACGATTCAGAACATGCCGTAAAAAATGCTCCATTTTTCATGATCTTTCCGAATATATCATCTTTTCATATGATTGTAACTTACTGGACTGGTCCTTTAACGGTAGACCAAAACATGTCTAAAGACAAAAAATTAGCAGGAAATACGAGCCCGGAAAGGGAAGAGAAAAAAGACGAGCCGAAAAGGATAGCGGGAAGGGACGAGTCCGAATTGTTTCTGGAATCAGGCCACGGCCTCTTTTTTCTTTTTTTAACTTTCTTAATTTAATTGCGAACGACCTCAATCCCAAAATAGAAAGGAATTTGAAAGATGTTTGTTCACGTGTGATTCCCTATATTCTAAAAAAATCCAAAATTCAAAAAATTCGAAACAGAATTCGAAAAAATAGAATTCGAAACACTATAATGTTTAGAGTGCATTTGTATTTTATTGTACCATTTTTATCACTAATATCCCCATGTTTCAATTCTTTTGAGGAAAAAGTACCGACCCTGCCTTTTGAACCCATTAGATCATAAAAATGGTAATAATTTTTACCTATAAAAAAAGTCCCAGATAAATTGGCTGACTCATTTGAAATTTTGTCATTGTATAGGTCAATTGGCATTTTTTTCTCACATCATGATCCGTCATGACGCTATCGCGACGTCTATCACGACGCATCGTGGCTTCATGATGGCATCGAGACGTCACGAGGGCATCATACGCCGAATGTAAAAACTGGGTTTTTCGATTTTTTTAAAATTTTCATACTGTTTAAATTTCATCAAAATAACCCTAATGGAGGTTTCCTATCCGAGAAATCGATTGCGCCCATTGCTCTTGAAAATGCTTCCCTGGCTTTGAATTAGCTTTTATACATACAATTTCCCTGAATCAGGGTCAGAGAAGTTTTCTCAAGGTTCGGCAATGATCACAATTGATTTCTCGCATAGAAACATCAGATAGGTTTTTACTTGATATAGAGTTTTTTTGGTGAAAATTAAACAACTTGTAATTTTTTCAAAGTTCAACAAAATATCCAAATTCAGTTTTTTGACCTTTTATATAATCGACTTATGATTTTTGAGATAATTAACATATTTTTACTCCTAATTTAATTAAAGCAGGACTCTCCTTGACCCATTTAATCCTTTTATCATTTTTAATGACATTTCATTCCATTATAAGTACCGGTTTGAGCTAAAACATCGGTCGTAAATCTAATGGTTGAGCTAGGAGCCATAGAGTGCTATATGTTTTGATCAAAAATTTATTTTAGAACTGGTTTATTGTGCTTTGAATTAAGGTGTCACATGACTTTATGCTCAAAAAATTCGATTTTACATTTTTTAAAAATAATTTATATTGATTTTCCTGTGTGTAACATGTACAGTGCATTTTTGTGATTTTTGGGGTCCGAAAAATTTTTTGGGACCAGAAAATTTTTTACTAAAAACGACTTATATAGGGGTAATTTTATGCAGGGAATCATTGCGCGCATTCCCGAAGAATGAAAATGAGCCTTTTATACTGCAATAAGTCAAAAACAGCTTTCACACTCTGCCGATGCGCGCCATAAAAATTGAAAAAAATCATAAAAATCACATGCTTTTGAAGTATAAAAGGCTTATTTTCACGAACAGTATTCGTTTTCACTCTTCGGGGATACGCGCAATCGATTTTTCGCGTAAAAATACCCAGGGATGCCAAGTGTTCGTATTAATAAGATTTGTCCTTATTTTGAGAGGCCGATTCTTATTTTTTAAACAAATTTTACAATAAAATCTTTTTTTTTGTTGGAAAAATCTTCACGAAAAAACAAATTGCTTCAAGTAGGAGTCGAACCTGAGCCTTCTACATAGGAAGTGAGAGCAAAACCACTGAGCCAAGCAGTCTACTAAGGATAAGTTTTTTCAGAGAGGACAATTCTTATTTTTTTAAATTTCAGTTTTTTAAAGTCTATCCTTAGTACCTATTTTTTCAATTTGATTCTTGATAAAAACTTTGAGCCGAGAATGAAAGAGTGCTTATCTTTTGGGTGGAAAACCACGAGCACAAGGCACTTCCTTGGACTCATTACGATCGCCTAAAATAGTAAAAATTTATTACTTTGAGCTCGAGTTTTCTCCTTTGTTGTTTTGTTTTTGGCAGTTTTTAAGATCTTTAAGACACAGTCTATAATAATCCTTTGTTTCCATATATAAATATAGAAACAAAGGATTATATAAAATGGTTAAACAGACCTTAGTTTTTGGTTTTGTCCTAGTTAGAAATGGAAACAGATCTAGCGGCTGAAAAATTCAAATCGCGCTTTTCTTGAATTTTTCATAGTACCGAGGGGATTAGGCCTAAACTTAAGCCTAAGCTTAGGCTTAAGCCTAGGCTTAGGCTTAGGCTTAAGCCTAAGCTTAGGCTTGGGCTTAGGCCTAAGCCTAAACCTAGGCCTAAGCTTATATATAATTATTTTTCGAGTTGATCACACGAGCTTAATCTCAATTTTTCACAATTTTAACCTTAACTTTTTTAGACTTCAAATCTAAAATATCCGCTAGCAAAAATGCTTTTTGTTCGCCGAATTCATCGCCGTCCAACAACAAAACGGAGGAGGAACTCAACTTCTTCCCTAATATGTTATGGCAACTACACTGGTTCCCATTTGGATGAAAAGCCTTATTTATTGACGTTGAGCAAGAAAGACTTTATTGCCACCATGACTGCCATATCCTACTTTATTTCCTTGGTCGGTGTGTTCATCTACAGAAATACGAATGCCTAGTCCATGTGGGGCATACTAATTTTTGTTTATTTCCAAGACGGGTATGCCAATCTTTCCAATACCAGTTCAAGAAAACGCAAAGTTTTGTGATATTTTCTAGGATTTCTGGAGATTTATTTGTTTCCTATACTTTTTTATATAGCATAATTTCTATAGACTAGGGTTAGTAGTAGTTTTTTTTTGAAAAATGGTACTTTCCTCTTCTCCCTCCAAAAATGGGCAGTATAACTTTAATTTTTATTCTCATCTGGGGTTTTCCTAATCAGTTAGTTTAGCAAAGCCTACAACAGTTCAAGGCAGTATAACTTTTCGCACAATTGTGGTTCGTACAAACTTTTTGTACAATTGTTCTGTACAATTATTTTTCGTGCGATGCTTTTCGTATAATTATTTTTCGTTAGTACAACGAGTTTCGTTAGTACGTTGGTACAACGAAAAGTTCGTACGAAAAATAATTGTACGAAAAGTATCGTACGAAAAGTGTGCTGTACAGAAAGTACGAAACGTGATGTACAAAAGGTGTGTACGAAAAGTAATGTACGAAAAGTACCGTACGAAAATTAACGTATGAAGAGTACCGTACGAAAAATGTTTATACAAAAAATAACTGTACG
>OZJO01020097.1:0-10838 GCA_900406225.1 Acrobeloides nanus
GAAATTTGTAACGTGTAGTGACCGATTCTGAACGATTATAAAGTATAGCCATTAAAATTTTGTTTTTTCTAGAAAATTTAAGGAAAAATAATAGGAGTCTGCATTATGCTCAAACTCTTTCGAGCTTATGGATGTTCATAAAAGTTTGGTTTAAAAAAGTCTCAGTACATGTTTATATCACTGATTCGAACCCGCCTCTTTATGAGCAAAAAGCGAGAGCCATACCACTGTAAAATCTAAGTTTTTGGCCTAACTCCCTGGGTCTTATCTGCAAGGCACTGACCTTTTATTTCACCCAAAAGAGCAACAGATTTCCACCAGGTCCACGCAATCGGTCTCAAACTTTTATTTTTTGCCCAACACACAATGGATTTCCGCAGGTCTTCGCGATCGGTCTCGTGGAGTAAACGTTGCCACGTCTCTGAATTCTTGTGACGCTGAATTAAACGGCCTAAAATAGGGAAGTAATCGCGGGTGCAAACCCGATAAAAATATCAAACAAACTTTCTTTAACTTTATTTGTTTGAATTTCACAACCACAAAAACAACAGTAAAAGTTTAGCAACACATTTCATAAATAATAAACATTTAAAGAAACGGCGCAGGGAAAGCTTTTTAGAGAAAGAAGCTTTCCAAACTTGTTGACCTTGCAAAACGCCGGCAGCAAGGCTGTAAAGAAGTAAATTAACGTAGCACAGTATAAAAAACTAAATGCAGGGAACTAAGAAAACAACAGCAAGCACAGAGCTCGCAACCGTTGTACCAAAAGCCCGTTCACAAAACACGATACGATAACAACACAGTGGGCAATAAGAAAGAATGCGCGATTAAAAACAGAACGATAACAATGCGACATAATGTAAAATATATTAAACGCGATAGATACAAATAAACTGAGAAAGGAGATGACAGAATGAAATTACAATAACAGAGGTTTCGCGCTAATATATAAAACAATTCAACACATAAAAAGATTATTCTAAATTGATCTTGTTGTGGCGCCTTTCTTCACACCACTCGACTATTAAGGTCGGTTAGTCACTCGTTTAAAATTTCCAGGCAAAACCAACCTTCATAGCTGAGTGGTATGGCTCTCGCTCTTTGCTCATAAAGGAACGGGTTCGAATCCCAGTCAGAGCAAAAACTTTTTACCCAAAGTCAAAATTTTAAAAACAAAAAAACATGCATAAAATGAACAAATTAGCTCGTTATTTTCTAAAAGTCGGAAATTCAGAATACTTTTTCAGAAAAAAGTTATGTCAAAATAAAATAGGTAGGTTTTATCTAAAACACCCTGTATTTTTTTGAATAGCTAAAAACCAAAATGTCGATCTCCGAGACTTTCCCCGTTCAAGCTGCGTCTATTAGGATCCCACTCGCTTGACCATGTTTGTTATCAGTAACTTCTTTTTGCAATGTCGTTTCCATGTTGTGTTTTCCACCCTTACTCACAACATAAAGAAATCTTGTTGCAATATTTGTCTTGCTCATTGTTTTCTTAAAAACTTAATCATCATTTTCTTTAGGCACCATTAACAAGAATGAAAATTTCCAAATTGTGTTCTAGACCATGCTTTTTAATGATTTCAAAATGATAACAAAAAATTGACAAATATTTGCTCAGAAACTTGCCATATAAATGAATATTTCTATTAAACAACGGAGTTTAGGACTTTGCTTCATCGTCTTTAGGGTCGAGGTGTCTTTTTTAGTCTTATAATTTATTTTAATATTTTTAGAAAAGATTTTAATTGCGCTTTTCTGCATTGCTATTGTCTAGCCAAATTTTAACAAGTCGCTTAAATCTTGTTGTCATAATGCCAAAANAATTTATTTTAATATTTTTAGAAAAGATTTTAATTGCGCTTTTCTGCATTGCTATTGTCTAGCCAAATTTTAACAAGTCGCTTAAATCTTGTTGTCATAATGCCAAAAGAAGTTAATCAGGATTGGAAAAGATGTGATATAGATAAACTTGCAAAGAAAACATCAGCTTCTTTTGATGTACCTGTGCTTCAAGATAGATTTTTTGTTTATAAAGAAGAAAATTTGCTTAAAATCCAAATAGAAAAAGACAAGCACCATCCACAATCTTTACCAAGAATTAAGGAAGATTTAACTTTAAATGAAGATTTAAATATTGAATTACCAAAATTGTGCACATCGGAAAGTATAGAAGAGATGTATAAGCAAATGGAGACTCCAAGCCAACAATTACAAGAAATAAATCTTTGGGTTACAGAGAAGATGAATGAGGGAAATGATGTTGAAAAGGTAAGAGAATTTCAGTTTTCTTCAGCGAAAAAAGTTCACCTACTGCACGGCGATCGAAAATGGGAAAAGTTTCCAAAATTTTTGAAAATTTTTCACGTGGGTGACCCCTCCCTCCCTCAATTGTGTAGTAGCTCCACAAATCCAGTTGGGGACAGAGTCAGAGCATAGTGTATTTTCAAAATTTTTTTGACGTTTTTACTTCTGCATTTATATTCCTATTAAGTGCGCCCCCAGACGTAGTAGCTACAAAAATTTTTTCTGGAAATGATCCCTCTAGGGATAAAAACATGCGGGGAGTCCGAATTTAACATTTTCAAAGCGAAAAAACGATTCGCTGATCCAGAGATCGCATAAATACGATTTTTGCGACTTTTCGCTTCAATATACAGTCATTCCTTGAATCAGGGAAATGTTTTTTCGCTTCGAAAATGTTAAATTCGGATTCCCCGCATGTTTTTATCCCTATAGAGGTCATTTCCAAGAAAAAATTTTGAAAATTTTTTCACATGGGTAGTCCCCCCCCCCTTGTGTAGTAGCTCCCACTTTGTATATATATGTTCCTTACAATAAGGTTTTTCATTTTTAGATATTAAAAGATTTTTTATTTCTAACATACCGTGGCCTCCTTAAAAAAGTTTATCGCACACCTTTGGATTATAAAGAAGGCAATAAATGGGAAATAATCAGTCAAAAATTGGGAAATCATATTGGTCTTTTTGATTACTATGATGGAAAAAAGTTTCAAAAATATCCAAAAGATTTTGAAAATGCGTTAAATTATGAACATTATATAACTGAGGTAACAATTTATCATTTTTAAAATTAAAAATCCTAATCTTATTCCACAACTCACGAAAATTGAAAAAAGTTGTGGCAACGTCTAAAGTCTATTTTTTCGCGAATACCCAGGATCCCATTTGGGGTCATTCTCCGAAAAAAATTTTTTTTGCCAAAACAGCCTATATAGGGTAAAATCATGCAAAAAATCGATTGCGCGTATTCTCAAAACGTGATAATACTTCTTGATCCTGATTCAGAGAATATGGTGAGTGTATTGAAGCGAAAATCAAACATTTTCGGATTTTTATGAGAAAACCGTCGATCCCTAGGTTTTTCTAGGCGGGAAATCGATTGCACACACTCCTGAAGCGTGAAAACTCTTGCTTCATCTTGTTTTCACAAAGATATCGATTTTTTGGAGCCCAAATCGCTTCAATATACCCACCATCTTCCCTGAATCAGGGTCAAGGAAGCGTTTTCACGCTTCGGGAATGCGGTATGTGCACCTCTATCAAATTATTAAGCAACGATTTTTAGCCGCAAAATAAAATCCAAGATAAAACTGTTTTGAAGTCACAAGGGCTTTTTCAAATAAAAATATCGCATGGATCAAAGGTTATGGCTTGTTTATACACTACCAGTGACGATGCTATAAATTCAGGTAAAAATCTAAATTTTTACATTACAGAGTGATTAAAAAAATGAAAACTTTTCGATTTTTTCAAGTTTTTTAATTTTCACCAAAATAACTCAATTGGGGGGTTTTCTATGCGAAGAACCGATTGCGAGCATTGCCGAACCTTGAAAACGCTTCCCTGACCCTGAATTAGCCTATTTTCTCTTCAATATATTTGCCTCTTCCTGAATCAGGGTCAGGAAAGCGTTTTCAAGATTCGGCAATGAGAAAAAAAAATCAACCAAAAATCGAAAAATTCTCATTTTTTAATATCACCCTATATTCACATAGATCAAAAAATTTAGAAGACAAGCTCGTCGAAATTAAGACTTATAAAAATCATAATGATATCTGTAAAAAAATTTTTCATACTGTCGATATGATTTTTCAATGTGAAGCAGCTAACATCAGTGATTTGTATGTTGGTGAGATCCGTAAACCAAGAGAAAAGAAAGATAAAAGCCGTAAGTACTTAAAAAAACTAATTTTGGGATGGGATTCGAACCAGTGACCTTCGGCGCCTTGGATGAAATGTCCTAGCGGTATCGAACCCGCGATCTATGAGTGAAGACCGAGCATGTTAGTCAATTAGTTATGGGTCAAACCCCCAAAATCTCATGATATGATGCTCGTTTTGAAGTGCACGACAAGCTGAGTCGCTTGGTGAACTTTAAAAAAAATTTTGACCCTTGTCTGCACCTTTTCGGTATTTTGGTGAGCCGTATATACCCCCATAGCCGCCACTAATCTGTAATTAAAATAAATTTTTTAAAGAAAACATCAACCGCGAGAAGAATAGACACCGAAAGATACAAAGTCATTCTAAATCTGCATTAAATGATTCAAAAACTATGCTAATTAAGCAGTATAAAGAAACTGTAGAAGAATTAAGGGAAACAATTTCAAAATATCCAAAACACAAATTTGATGAAACTAAATGCAGAAATTTTTTATGCGCTTTCTTAGGAAACGTTGAAGAAAAAATGATGAATCTTAAAAATGGAGAGATAGTAAGATGGTACTATGATGGAAAGGATTTAAAATATAAATTTGAGAAGGAAAAAATTGTGTTAAAAAAAAGTGTTGATAATGCATTTCTTAACATTTTTGAAGAAAATAACAACTCTAATCACAATAAGGACAATATAAATAATATGAAAATAAAGGAATCAAAATTTGATAAATTAAATGAAATCAATGATTAACTAATTTTTCTATTGTTTGTTGTTAAATAAATTTTTTGAATAAATTAAACCACCGATAACACCACACCACCCCTACACTCATAGGCGTAACCAAGGGGGGCTAGGGGGCTTTAGCCCCCCGTCGCCCAAAAATTTAATAGAAAAGCGCGAATTTTTAAGGAAAAAACGCATTTTTTAACAAAATTTACACGTTCAGCCCCCCATCGCCGATGTAAAATCCTAAGCTTTTTCCTATCTCCCTGGGGCCTAACTACAAGGCACTGACCTTTTATTTCTATTCAAAAGAGCAATGGATTTCCGCCAGGTCTACGCGATCAGTCTCGAACTTTTATTTCCGCAGGTCTTCGCGATCGGTCTTGTGGAGTAAACGTTACCAAGCTTCTGAATTCTTGTGGCGCTGAATTTAAACGGCCTAAAATAGGGAAAGTAAGCGCGGGTGCAAACCCGATAAAAATATCAAACTGCAACTTTCTTTAACTTTATTTGACTGAATTTCACAACCAAAAACAATACAAAATAACAGTAAAAGTTTAGCAACACATTTCATAAATAATAAACATTTAAAGAAACGGCACAGGGAACGCTCTTTAGAGAATGAAGCTTTCCAAACTTGTTGACCTTACAAAACGCGGGCAGCAAGACTGAAAAGAAGTAAATTAACGTGGCAATATAACAAATGCAAAAAACTAATGGAACAACAGCCTTCACAGAACTCGCAACCGTTGCACCAAAAGCTTTCATAAAAACACGATACGATAACAACACAGTGCGCGATAAGAAAGAATGCGCGAATAAGAACGAAATGATGCGATGTAATGTAAATATAATAAAATGCGATAGATACAAATAAACTGAGAAAAGAGATGGCAGAATGAAATTACAATGACAGAGATTTCGTGCTAATATACAAAACAATTCAAACATAAAGAGATTATTCTAAATTGATCTTGTTATGGCGCATTCTTTACACCGATTAGCCCCCTCTGTCGCAAAATCCTGGCTACGCCTATGCCCACACTACACCACCCCGCACTACACCAACCACACCACCCCACACCGCCATACCACACCACCCGGGTGATGTGGACCACACTTCCCAACTCTGTTTGTGGGTTCCAAAAAACGACGCAGGTTCAATTCTCAGCCCTTACCAATACTTTTTGCATGAACCTTACCAATACTTGCATGAATTTGCATGAACCTTCAACATTTTTGGAACCCGCAAAAATTTATCAACAAAAAATAACGTCAAAATCGTTCTAGAAAGATCCCAATACCAAAAATCGTCCAAAATTCCATTTACTAAATGATGCAAAAGCAATTCCACTCTGATGGGGATTGAACCAGCCATATAGCGCAGGAACTTTTTTTCTCAAAAAACTAATGATAAGCAAAATATTTTCATGTAATATTAAGGGGATTCGCTTTTTCAACTTTTATAATTCACTAAAAAATAGAAATTTCGACTCTGGCGAGATTGATCCCGCTCCAGCAACTTGAATGGTCCACGTCATAGCCATAAACCATGCGCCCCCGCTTTTTTGAACTTCGCCTTGGAACAGAGTTTATCTTTAGATTAGATCATATGACTAGATATTGATAAATCTGTGAGTCAACTTTCTAAATAATCATTTTTTCATCAATGTCATTGATGTAAAACTTTCGCTTGCGAAACTTTTTTCCAAGTTCAGTCGGCTAATAAGGAAACAAAAAGCCGCCAAAACTGGTTGTGATTGCATTTTTGATCAGGTGAAAGCAACTTTTTTATGAATAAGCGATATAGCCGAGGGAACAAACGGACAAGTTCAGCTATTCAGCAGATGAAAGGGATAATATGGCCAATTTGGCTAACAGAACAAAACATGTTTCAATTCGTGAAAACCTTGAACCTGATAAGTAAACATGTTCGCGCACGTATTCTTTTATATCTTATTGATAGTAGGAAGTTCTTTCGTTTGTCTTTTTGAAGTGTTTTATTTATGAAATCTACTTTTATGACTTTTAATCTCATTTACAGTTGTAAAAGGGAGATACTGCTCCTCCTTAGTAATGCTCAAAGTTACAAAAAGTGACAATTTTGTCACGGATAAATATGCGAATTTTGAATACGATATAGTTTGTTCATGGTGACAATGAAGATAAATTTGTTACCATTGTCATCTTGAACAAGTTATATCGTGCCCAAAATTCGCATATTTATGATTTGACACTTTTGTAATTTTGAGCATCACTACTCCTCCTCTTTGTGATCGTCCCCGAACATACCCCACAATGGTAGTGTTTTTGGCACCCGTGTATGGATACCTCGTCTCTATCTATGCCTCTAATTTTTACGATTATTTTCAAATTTACAAAATTACGTGGCTAAACACTTTACACTCGAATTTAGATCAAAAATGTTTCGACTTATAATAATCTTATTCGTTATTTACGCTACTAGTTCAGCTATCTTCTTTGGTGGAGGAAGTTGCGGATGTTGTAGTGGAGGAGGAAACACTTGCAGTAGTGGAGGGAACACATGTTCTCAGTGTCCTCAAAAATACATCGTCGTTAGGGTCACTCCACGGAATTGTGGTGGCGGATGTTCTACTGGGTCGAGTGGTGGTGGATACGCCACTGGATCTGGCGGTGGTGGTGGATATGCTACTGGATCTGGCGGTGGTGGATACGCCACTGGATCTGGCGGTGGTGGTGGATATGCTACTGGATCTGGCGGTGGTGGATACGCCACTGGATCTGGCGGTGATGGATACGCCACTGGATCTGGCGGTGGTGGATACGCCACTGGATCTGGCGGTGGTGGATACGCCACTGGATCTGGCGGTGGTGGATATGCTACTGGATCTGGCGGTGGTGGTGGATATGCTACTGGATCTGGTGGTGGCGGATATGCTACTGGATCTGGAGGTGGTGGATATGCCACTGGGTCTGGAGGTGGTGGATACGCCACTGGATCTGGAGGTGGTGGATATGCTACTGGATCTGGAGATGGTGGTGGATATGCTACTGGATCATCGCAAGTTTATCCCACCGGTCAATCTGGTGGAAGCTATGCTGTTGCTCCATCGAATGGATATGCCACTGCTCCAAGAGCTACTGGATATGCTACCGGACCTAGTGGATCTGCAACATCTGGTTCTTACAATGCACCACCTACTTATTCTGGTGGACCAGTGCCACCTCCACTCCAAACTCAAAACTATGTCCCACCAGCTTCACAAAAAGCCTATAATCCAGATCCAGCAGTACCTGCACCAGCACCTCAAACGTATAATCCAGCTCCGGCACCTCGTGTGGTTCAAAATTATATTCCACCAACTCCACAACCAACCTACAGTCCAGCTGTGCCTGCACCAGCTGCTCAAACGTATAATCCAGCTCCAGCTGCACCTCCAGCGGTTCAAACGTATAATCCAGCTCCAGCTGCTGTTCCATCAGCACCAGCCGCTGCGCCTGTTCCTCCGACTCTAGCTTCTGTACCTGCACCTGCTCCTCCACCGCCTCCAGCTTCTGTACCTGCACCTGCTCCTCCACCACCGCCTCCAGCTTCTGTACCTGCACCTGCACCGCCTCCAGAATATGAATATGAAGAAGCACCAGAATTGGCAGCAGCAGCTTCTGAGTCTGAAGCAGATATTTATGAGGGTAAGTATGAAATTGGATGAGGGATGCATAAAAGAAAGAAAACCTGTACCTACATTCCCATAACGATTTAAAAACAGTCCAGTAGGAAAAAATTTCCATATTTGTTGATATTATAAAAATTCATGATAAATGCCAACTTTTAACAAAATATAGTTGTCCTTTAAGCCTAAGTCTTTTATTTTCCTTTATTACTTTATATAAATTTCTTTTTTGATCTTTGATAAGTTCAACAAACCCGATTCTATCCCAACCTTGTCTGCCCTGAGGGGATGGGTATAAAATCATCTCAGCCAAAAAATAAACCATCTATCTTTTCAGATGAAGTAGACCCGCTTATTGAACAAAAAGTCAAAGCCCAAGCATCTAAGATAACTCAAGTCCAACACGACCCCAAATGTTCCTCCGAAGAACTTCGCCTCATCATAAATGAAAACATTGTAACCAGAGATCCAAATGAATCCAAAAGAAGGGTCCACAAGGCTTTGAATGAACAAATAAAATCACTCGATAACCGAGTGATCGATGTAATTTGTGCTAGTGTGAAGTTTTAGCTATAGGATAGCGACTGATCTATTTTGCGAGCATACCACAAATGATGTTACTTGTTTTGCTTATCAACAGTATAATTACCAATAAAAGGTTATTTATGAAATTGTAAATTTAAGATAGAGAATAAAAACGGACACTAAGACAACCGTCACTTTTCGGACGACCGTCTCGGGCAACCGTCGCCGAGGACAACAGTTGCCCTAATCTATCACAGACATCCGCTGTCCTCCGGAAACCGATGACATTCGGAAATTCTCGTTGACGGATGCCATGAAGGTAATAGTTGTCCCCGATGACGATTATCCGTGACGGAATGATCAGTGACGATTGTCCTAGTGTTGAAAAATGTATGTTTTACAAAAGTTATGTTCGTGCTCAAAATTCGCATATTTTTGGCCGGTGATAAGGATTGCCACTTTTTGGCAATGGTACATTTCCCAAGTGGACATTTCCCAAGCGACATTTTCCAATAAAAAATGAAAAATCACAAGAGACATTTCCAAGTTTTTACTTGGGAAATGTTCACATCACTTTTATTTGAGAAACAATTTACTTGGAAAATGTCCTACTTGAGGAATGTATACTTCACTTGGGAAACGTCTGCTTGGAAAATTGCCCACTTTTTGTCACTTATGCATCCCTAATGCGGACTAACTTTTGGTGGTGCGATCCAAACTGCCATAACTTTATGTCACATTGTAAGGGAATAAGAGAGGAGAAGATCGATACCACTTTTATCAAAATTGAAGAAAAATTTTTTCGACTTTTTACCACTTGAAAAAAAGTTCACAACACAAAAATGAGGCTAGATCGATTTCTCCTTTCTTTCCGATCAAAGGGTAAAGAAATCAAGAAAGATATTCGCATAGTCGCGAAAGGCTGATTTATTGCAGTCATTTCACGAAGATCTAAAGCGGCTGGTACCCAGAAAAAATGGGCAAAAAATTCCGCTGAATAACAATACAGGGTGAGCCAGTTGGTTCTTTATAACACATTTTTGAAGATATCTCGGCTTCCCGACAAGATTTTTAGAAACGGTTTTTTTTATTTTGAAGATATGACAAGTTCGATGACCAACATTGTCCAGAATTGTATCACCTTCAAGTTAAAAAACCGTTTCGAAAAATCTTATCAGAAAGCCGAGTTATCTTCAAAAATGTGTTGTAAAGAACCCACTGATCACCCTGTAAGCACGAGAATATGTTTTAGAATAGAGTCAGACAATTAGAAAAGGTGAAATAAATAGGGTCGATCAACGGGCGGTGATTGCCGTTTCATCACAAGTGGTGTAACTCACGAGACCGATCATTTCCGACAGATAATAAAAACAAGAATGTGTTGGTAAAAATTTTTTCTTTCTTTCCCAAAGTTTGTAATGGAAGATAGGATTGCCATTTTAGATTATTTTTAACATTTTGCTTATTCTTGACCCCTGCTGCTAATTTTTCATAGATGATTATAATCAGTTTATTTTTATTTTTTGGAAATATACCTAAAAATGGGGCAGTATCACTTTTTGTACAATTGCTTTCGTACGGTACTTTTCGTATAATTATTTTTCGTACAGACTTTTCGTACAGGTACTTTTCGTACAAATACAAGGGGGAGGGGCAAAAGTCCTCGCGTAAGGGGCGGTATATCCTCACATAAATTGCTCCTTAGGCGAAGACTTTTCGCCCCCTTGGCGAGTAATTTTGCCCCCCCCCCCC
>OZJO01020099.1:0-17696 GCA_900406225.1 Acrobeloides nanus
ATGTCCATGTTTACTCCTTTCAACAGCATACTTGTCATAATTTATAAATTTTAGTCCGGGTTTATGCTCACTGAAGTTCTAGACCCAGAACCACTTTTGGATCCAGAAGACGAAGACGATATTTATAATCATAATAATATGGACGATCTTGGTAAGGCATTCGTTTTTCTTCTCTTCAAAAGACATATAAAGTCCATTTCCGCCACCAATGAGAAAAAATGACCGGGCGATGGCCAAGTGGTCCAAGGCACCGCCCGTCCGATCTGGCAAGTTATGCAACGTTGGGCCCATAGGTTCGATACCATAGGGCAAAATTTTGATTTTCAAAAAAATTTCTTTTACTTTTTTCTTTTACAAACAATGAGCAAAAATTGTTTGCTCCAGTTTTTGTAAAAAATTTTTTTTGAAAATCAAAATTTTTACCCTAGCGGGATCGAACCTACGGGCCCAACGTTGCTTAACTTGTTAGATCGGACGGGAGGTGCCTTGGACCACTTGGCCATCGCCCCGGTCATTTTTTTCTCATTGGCGATGGAAACGGACTTTATAAACTATATTTTCTAGTGTCGACGAGTTACGTGGTGATGGAGCCGTCGGTTGATCCTCATTTATTGCCTTGTGTATCGCAAGACTCGTTGACGACCGACTTAGAGACTCCCGTCGTCGATAACATAAACCATTATATGTTTAACCCGCATGACAATGGGAATACCGTTATCGTAAACACAGTAATGTTGGAACAGCAGAAAACACCAACAACTACGTCTGGTGCGAAAGCTCAAGCTGAGGTCAGCCCAGCAACAGTAGCAACAAAAACTGAAACTGTTAAGGAAAACTCTCAAAACATTCAATCAACTAACAAAGCACGAAAAGTGGTATGTTTATGTTTGTTTACGCTGTTTCATCTTCACTTTTTAATAAGTACTCGAAAAGTAGAGGAAAGATGGTCACTTAACCTTAAAGGGATGGTGCACGCTCTAATACTTTCGAAGAACAGATTTTCGTGCCAATAACTAGTTCTACTTGCAATTCAGGAAATTTTGTTGAATTTGTAAATGTTTCCAAAAAAGTTTTTTGTTTCAAAGCACGGAAAGTGATTTTCGTACCAATAACTTTTTAAAATGCTTAAAATCTTTGTTGAAAAATAAAATTTTTTATACAAACATTTTGGTTGTTTTTCTTTCAAGCGTTTCAAAAAATTTGAAACGAGAAACTTTTGAAAAACAATCACAAATTCAACAAAGTTGTCTGAATTTGAAATTAGATATTGGCACGAAAATCTGTTCTTCAAAATTGTTAGAGCGTGCACCGTACCTTTAATTTAACTTTTACTTGTGCACAATTTGCTCAGGTAAAAACCTCAAAAAGCAAAAAAAATCGAAGAAAGTTTTTTCTCCAACCTACTTTCTTCAACTTTAAAAAAAGTTTTTTAATGATAGATCAACGTTACCTGATTGAATAAAATTAAAGCATTGAGACGATTGATCGAAAAGTTGCAGAAAGTAGGTTGGAGAAACAACAAGTTGAAGAAAGTCTTCTAATGCCAAAATCTTTCAGAAAAAAATTTGACGAAAAAGCTTTCCAACGAATGGTCGATTTCGAGAAAGGAAAAATAGGGCAAAAAAGTCATAAAATCATTTTAAACGACCTCATATAAAATTATTCCTGGTGGAAATTTTTAAATAAAAATTCAAAAAAAATTTTAGGCTCATAATGCTACAAAAGTAGTGTCATTCGAAGCAAACGGGAATACCGAAATACCAAAATCAATTGATAACGCGCATACAGCACCAAAGAAGCCTCGAGTAAATTTTATGAACCAATAAATCAAAAAAACATTTGAAAAACGTTAAATCAAGAGAAAATGTACAGGGTGTTCCAGCACAACCTAGCAGATAAGAAAATTTGATATCTCTCAACAACAATAAAAGATTTTCATAAACGGTTATTCATAAATCATTCCCCGTTTTATGTAAAAATATTTTCATGATTTTTGAATGTCTATGCATTGAAGCGAAAATCTGATTGTTTATCCTTAAGGAATTTTTGACAAATAACAACGCCATTTTGTAGAGCGCATCGAAAAACGATAGTGTATACCCCAAAAATCTTGAAAATTCGAGAATATGTAAAAAATCAGATTTTCGCTTCAATACACAGACTTATTCACAAATCATGAATATATTTTTACACATGACGGGGAATGATTTATGAAGCAACTTACAAAAAACCGTTTTTGAAAATCTTTTATCGTTGTTGAGATATCGAATTTCTTTATCCGCTAGGCTTGTGCTGCGACACCCTCTATTTGCGCGGTATTTAGGTATCCATTCGTGATATTCAAAATTCACCAGCACCCAAGAAAGTCGAAAGACAACCAAAACCACTCTCCAAACAACAATTATTAATGCAACAGATATTGGAGAATCAAAAGGCAGAGAAAGAGAAGCCTAAAAAGGAAGTAAAATCGAAGCTAGCAGAAATTCTAGCAGCTCCACAAACTACAAAATCCGAAAGTGAAAATAGTGAGTTTTGTAGTTCATGAATAAGAAAATGTGCAAAGTGAAATCCTAAATATTTTCATGATTTTTGAATAAGTCTGTGTATTGAAGCGAAAATCTGATTTTTTTCTCTTAAGGAATTACTGAAAATTTTTTTGACGGAAACGGTTTTTCGGAGTCCTCGAGGCGACAAAAAGCAGCGCGCAATACTAATTGAACAACCTAATATATACCACTGCTATGCAGCTTTTTTTTTTTATAAAAAATCATTTTTAGCCATTGAACCCGTAAATAAAAGAACGACGAAAGAAATCAAAAGTTCACCACCTAATAAAAAGCCTTTACAACAACAAAACCATATTGCAGTACAGCCTACTTCTAAATTAGTACCAAGTAAAATTTTATTTTAGTTCAAGATGAGAGTACATTTTTAGAAAGTGCACCGAAGGAACTAAGCAAAAGTCCAAGCGTACAATCGGTACAATCAACCGTTTCGAAAGCATCATCATCAAAAGCTGTAACTACTAAACGCATTGAGTCGAAGCCTTCAACATCTCGTCCAGCCCTTGAAAAGAAAACTTCACATGACAATAAAAAACTTCAACACAAGGCAAAAAGCCAATCCGATACTTCTACGAGTGCTACTATTCTTCAAGCTCAATTGAAACGACAATTACGGAGGAATGCCGTTGGTATTGAAGTTATGTCCATATTACAAATGCATCAGAGCTATGAAGTGAGTTAGTTTTTTGAGTGTTTCGAGCAATTTTTAAAAAATCCCTAACTGAATTATTTAGAATAATGCTTTACGGCAACGTGTCATGCAACTTGAAGGTAACAAGAAAAATTTCCACCGATTTCTCAATGGTAATATTTTTAGAAAGTGCCAAAGGTCAAGAAAATCAATTATCAACGCTTCGAGTTCGAAATCAAGAATTAATGGCCAATCATGAGACTCAAATTAATGAAAGTGAGTATTTTATCTATATAAGCATAATTGTTTTTTCTAATAATTTTCTCTCCTATTAGGGTCTGCGCTATCTAACGCTAGCTGTCGGAAATTTCCGACTTCGAAAATATTTCCAACGACTGCAACACATTCCCAACGTCGGAAATCGGATTTCCGACAGCTAACGTTGCCTGATTTTCAATAAAATCGTGTTTATTGAAACGATTGGCAGGACAACGTAACCAACCGTTTCAATCAACACGATTTTATTAAAAATTAGGCAACGCTAGCTGTCTGAAATCCGATTTCCGACGTTGGAAATGCGTTGCAGTCGTCAGAAATATTTCCGACAGCTAGCGTTGAGATAGCGCTAGTTAGCGTTGATTTCTGACAGATAGTGTTCGATAGCGCGTACCCTTAAGTACAAGATTCAAAATTTTGTAGCATGAATACACAGCGCTTAAAAGCCTACATGCACAAAGAGGGGGGGGGGGGGGGTGCTGCACCTTCCCCCTCAATTCGCCGTATCGAGCAATCAATTCGTATTTGGCTGGTGATCAATTCGCATTCGACCAACTTGCGAAATTTTCACGTTTTTGAGCGGCACTAGGTCATTCCTTAGCCTTACGGTCAATCCTTACCGGTCTGTAGTCAGTTTCTCCATCACAGAAATATTTTCATGAAAAGCGATGTTCTACAAAGTTGCTATTGAGAGCACGACAAAAAACTTTGTAGAAAATCACTTTTGTGAAAAAATGTAGAATAGCCGGGTAAGGATGACCAGGATCATACATGAACAGATCCCAGGGTTGTGGGTTGGGAGAGGGTGTGATGGGGGACGTAGAATGTGGGTCGGAAGGCCGACAAACTGAGGAAGTAGTCGAAAAGTAGGCTGTTTGGAGCAGCATATTTATTTTTGAAAAAAGAATATTTTTTTAAATTTGTCAATCTTTTTTTTGGTCGTCAACTTTTCGACCCCATCGGAAGGTGGACCAAATGAGGGTTGTGGGTTTTGTTGAAAATTCCACCTGGGGTGCTGCCCATGTATGACCAGGATGTAACCAGTAAGGATCGTTCGTAACGGTAAGGGTAAGAAATGACCTAGTGCCTTTTGAGCGCCGTGAATAGGTAATAAAATCGTCACTGAGCACAAATGTCTCATTCGCATCACCTTTAAAGATCTACGGATCTTGATAATCGCAAATTGCTTTGTGTGCAGCATGAGGCGACGTTTGACACTGATTTTATTACCAGTGCTCCGCCTATATGCGCCAATTTCGTCGTTTCAATGTCAATATTGAAAATTCATTTTTGCGCTTAAATTTCAACGTTTGTGCCCCTAATCTTATCAGACTATCCTTGTCTTCTTCCCATAATTTTTTTACTCTTTTGTTTATCTTTGGTCATATTTTTTTGTTTAATGTGAAAAAAGAGCACATAATGAAATCTCTTTTGTCGGTATATCTATTAGCTAGTGTTATTGTCTATATATTAATTTGCTTTGATATTTATACCGCATGGTTTTATATCAAACTATTCATTTTTCTGTCCGCTTTTATCTTCGCACTAATCATGATTATTTTTCCAGTGACCAGGAAACATCACGACGAAGTCGAACGATTCAAACAACAACATTTAGCCGAGGTAGGATTTTATTTTAACAATAAAAAATTTGTCACCATGATAGTACAGAAGTAATTCAAAATTAAAAATTGACATAGAGAAATTTAAGAATTCAAATTAGGGATGCACAAGTGACCAAAAGTGGTCATTCGTGTCATCAACCAGAAATGCAGGGTATCTCAGCTAACAAGGAATAGTCGCGAAATGTCAGTCAGGGATTTTTAAAATTCCAACGAAAAATGAATCAGAGTAAAATATAAGAAACATACCACAAAAATTTTTCGCTACCAGTACTAGGAAGAATGGGACAAAATATTAAAAAAAAATTAAAAACAAAACTTTCAAGTGTTTTCACTTGTGCATCCCTAATTCAAATTATTGCTTCTTGTTGAAAAAAATCCCAAAAACAATTTTTTTCTGAAAGACGTTCATTCCACAATCTTGTTATGCAAATCATAGTTTTTTATTCCGCTCAATCAAATTAGTTTTCTTTAGGCAAATATATAAGTCTTCAATGATTAAACATTCATGACTGGTTTGATTGTTGCGCAAAAAGAGCAATCTGATATAACGTTTTTCATGGCTAGCTTTATGAAAAATGTCGGCTACTTGGGGATCTGCCATTTACTAGGTAGGTAAATAGCAGATCCTGCAAAAGGGTTGTATGTCGGCTACTTGGCGAAATGAATAAGAAAGTCGCCCGTCCGACCTGACAAGTTAAACAACGTTGGGCCCTCAGGTTCAATCCCACGAGGGCAAAAATTTTGATCCACAAAAAACTTTTACAATGGAACAAAAATTTTTGCTCTAAGAAAAGCTTTTTGTATATCGAAACTTTCGCCCTATTGGGATCTAACCTCCGGGCCCAACGTTGCTTAACTTGCCAGATCGGACCGGCGGCTTCCTTATCCACTTCGCTAAGTAGACGACATTTTTCGTAAAGCTAGCCATGAAAAAAGTTATAACACGGCGGGCGAAAATGTGCGAAAAGTCTAGTTTAGTTCATTACAACCACCATAGTGCAGTGAAAAATCTCAGAATTTTCACACCTCTGTTGCCGGGTTCGACTCCCACAAGCGTCTAATAATTTTTGCCTATTTATATATTTTTGTACCAAATTTATAAAAATAGAAAAAATTAAACGCTGATGGGAGTCGACCACGGCACTAAGAGGCGTAAAAATTCTGAGATTTTCCACTGCGCTATGGTAATTGCAATGAACCAGATTTTTTATGCAAACTTTATGCAATTTCGCTCGTCATGGATAACCATGATGCCCAAATTTTGATGCGAAAGAAAGTCAAATATGATTTTAGATCGAAAAACTCCGCTCGGAAATGGCGGTTGAGCATGAGATGATAATGGAAAAAATGCTCAATCAGCATAAACGAGTGTGTGAAGAATTGGATGCACGTCTGACCGAAAGCGAAAATCTAACAGAGCAACTGAAAAAGGACAAATTAGAGCTCGAGTCCACGTTGGCAAAAGATGAGAATACGAAAATACAAGTACTCTTATTTATTACGATTAATTTTATAATTGAACAAAATTAGAAACTTACCGCGGAGATTCATAGTCTTCGTACTGCATTGGAGCTCAAATCGACGGAAATGAAGAACATTCGAGCTCAATGCCAGCAACTAAAGCTTCAAGTGGATGAAATTCCGGCTAAAGATTGTGAGATCCGAAAATTGGAACATCGGACTATCGAGCTGAAAGCAGCTTTGGAACAATCCAAAGATGTCGAAAAGTATATAAGGACACCCTGTACTTTTGCGTAAGATAAAATTTTTTAGAAAACTTTCTCGGCATGTTGAAGATCTTCAAAAGTCGATCAGATTCAAGGAAGCGGAGTCTATGCGTTCCAAAGAAGAGAGTGACGTCTTAAGACACAAACTTGAAATTGCCACAACCCCACGACCCGTCTCAATGATTTATTATAACAACGATGGGTATGTTTTTTCATGAGCTTGTTATGAATTCTCCGCACTTTTAGTGAGATAACACCCACGTCAACAGTAAAGACTCGTAATGGCACGATGAATTCCGACCAACGGCCCTTCTCGGCAACATTGCCTCGGTCTCTGCCGAAAAGTAATCCCTAAACATAAATTGAACTTTATATAACACGAGAATACTTCTCCAAATTTCTGATATATTCTGTTATTTTAAGCTATTCTGAACAACATTCAAAAAAAAATTTTTGAAAAAAAGTTGTTAAAAAAAATTCATATTAAATTATAAACAAAATTTAAAAAAACAATTTTTTATCGTGAACTTGGCTCAGTGGTAGTGCTCCAAGATTCGAGAACTAAGGATCTCGGGTTCGAATCCCACTTGAGTCAATTTGATTTTGCCTGATATATTCCATGGTTAGACAGCTTTAAAAAAAATTTTTTTTTGAATTTTGCTCAGAATAGCTTAAAATAACAAAATATACCAGAAATTTGAAGGAGTATTCCCCATGATAATTTAGACGAGCCAATGTCAAAATCATACAATGTGCGAGCGAAACATGACGAAAACGAACTTCAGCGATCGATAATTTCCGTGTACCAAGAGCAAGGCCGAACACATCGAAACTCTGAAGATGTTATTTATGCTCCTGATGCCTTCGTATGTAAGTATTATCAAATTTGTTGCTTTACTATTTTATATAAAATTCCAATTTAGTAAATACCCCTTCAAGTGCACTCACTAGCTCGACAGATTCCCAAGCATTCAGCTCTGGTTCCGAGTCTCCCAGGTCCGAGCACAACTTGCATTACAACGAAACGAACGGTGACGCGAAAATATTTGAACAAACGAGTTTAGATACTCTTGAGACTTGAAGTTTTTGGTTTTTTATGTATGAATGATATAGTCTATGTAATGGTTCTAATCTTTACGGTGCCATACTTACTCCTCAAACCTTATAGTAGATGTAGTTAAGGCAGGGTTCGGAATAAAAAACAAATGAAAATCAGAAAAATGTCAAAAAATCAGATTTTCGATCCAAAAATCAGATATAGGCAATTTCTGCTGGCCTAAATCAGAACATTTCTGTTAAATCAGACCCATTCCGAGCCCTGAGTTAAGGGGATGTAGAGGGAATATAGCCTATTGTTGTTTGAAAATTTTTTCGGCATAGACAGAACGGGATGGAACGATCGTTCGAACAACACATGAACGGGACGATAATTGTGCTTGTAATTCCCGTTCATCATTCCGTTCTTGTCGTCCCGTTATTGTATATGCCATTTTCCCCCTTGTTCCCTTTGGTTTTTGCCCAAAATTTTTATTACTCATATATTACGAATTACTCAAAATGGCCAAAATTTTCAATAAAAATTGTCATTTTCTGTAAAAAAATTTTACAAAATTTCGATCCCGTTGTACTGTTTTTTTTGCATATATGTAAGGGTTTAAAAAAATTTCGGTTTTGGATCAAAAAGTCCCAAAATGCGAGAAAAAATGTGATTATCCCCCCCCCCCCCCCCGCTCCCGCAAAGAAGAAGTCCTGGCTACATCTATGAACCTCATTATTGTATTTTTATTTACTGCTTTTGTTAGATCTCAGCTATGATCTCTGCTTCGTCTTTATGCTTTTATTCCAATAATGTAACGTTTTCAGAAGCAACAATTACAGCTCCAGTTTAGGATTTTTTATGTAATAAAATTTTTCTGCTTTATAATTAAATATTATGCTTTTTGATTAATGCATTTTGTTTATTTATGCAACAATGAATTTTTTAAATAAATATTTACATAGTAATCATTACCCATAAATCATATTTAAGAAAGATAAGAATCGATGAGAGTTGTTTTTATGTTTAATTATTAGACTAACGGAAAAATCAAATACAGAGTGTCCCAGTAGGTTGGGACTATCATTGACTTGAAGGTTTCTCGTCATCCAATCGGTCATTTTTGATGCAGTTTTTTGTAGGAGAAAGCTCAGGCGATTGTGCTTCAGATCCTATAAAAATGTTCAAAATTCGCGTTTTCTGATATGCGAATTTTTCGGTTTGAAGTTTTTAAACCAACTTTTCTCCATCTTCCCAAACCTTTTTATCGAAACGAAAACTTTCTATAGGTGTTTAGATAACGTTGGTCGTACGGATCACCAGCTTTTCAATGGTTGGTCAACGAGTTCACAATTCAATTCCTACAAGGAGATATGGCCTTTAGAAAATTGGGTACAAATTTGAAAAAGGTCATATTAAAAATGTGCATGTTTACCTATGTTCCATAACTGTTTAGATTTTTATTTTTGCAGGATCGTGTTCCGCATAAAATTCTGATTAGAATATATCGCCGCCATGTTCAGTCTTGGAAGTGATAAAAAAAATTTCTATTTAAACTTCTCCAATTAACGAAATAAATACCACTGCCATAGAGCCTTTGTCTTATTAATGAAACGAATGTTTCGGTTTTATACACTTGGCATACTATGAATTCAGATTTGATTTCATGCGCTTATGATGCTTTTTAATTTCTAAATGTTTTTATAAGTCATAATTTATCGATTTTATACAGTTTTTTATATACGTATTCAATTTGAAACTTTTTTTCATAAATTCTTCGCTGATCATAGATAAAACGAAACGGTATTCGAAGTTTCAAACCCATATTAATTGTTTGTGAGAAAACACAGGTGGAAAAGGTTGAAAATGATGAGTCCACATTTATAAGGATTAGTACTAACTTAGGGACACTTAAAGTGCAGTAGCTCCCTGACTTACATTTCAATTTTATAGCAGGGTGATGGAGGATGATAATGCGGTGGATATTCTCAAGTGGCTTTTTAAAGAATCAACAGAAGTGGATTATAGAGGGGATTTAAAAATCGTACGCGAGAATAGCACTGTTGATTGTGCGGTAAGAGAAAGATTGTTAAAAGTGAAAAATTTCATTTAATTTATAACAATTTTTAGGCTAGGTTGAAAGGGAATTTGTTGGGACTAAAGCCAATCATCGACCCCACAGAACCCATATTAATTGTTTGTGAGAAAACACAAGTGGAAAAGGTTGAAAATGATGAGTCCACATTTGTCGTTAAATATGGACCTCATTGTCTCACGTTGCGCACAACTTCTAATAAAGAGGTCGAAGCATGGATGATCAAGGTAGCGAGCACAAATGTGTTATTTCCAACGTTACATCCATTTAGTTAGCAACAGCGTCCTATCTTTTCTTATCGGCGGAATTAGATCAAGTCGCCCATGATTTTTATAACCAGACTAATATTGATGAAGGCTCCCCAAGCTCGTCAAAGTCTAACCTTTCACACTATTTTTTGGATGCTCCTTTCAAAAAAGATTTTTGTTTCTCATTATTCCAGGTACTCGTCCTGTTAGTTTAAACATGCTTATTATAAACTGTTGGGGCTATTGTGGATCAGGGGTCACCCCAGAGTCAAAAATCGAAAAAAATTTTCTAAAATTTTTTAAAAATGACATATTTAGGGGTAGTTTTATGCGAAAAATCGATCGCACGCATTCCTGAAGCGTGAAAACCTTTGTTTGACCCTTAAAAATTGAAAAATACGTATTTTTATAGTACGTATATATGAGTAAAAATACGCATTTTTCAATTTTTAAGGATCAAACAAAGGTTTTCACATTTCGGGAATGCGCGCAATCGATTTTTAGCATAAAATTATCCCTAAATATGTCATTTTTTTCGATTTTTGACCCTGGGATGACCCCTCCCTGATCCACAATAGTTCCAAACTGTTTTTTTTAGTCTTACAATGTTCCGAATCGAAAATTTTATTGTGACGAAGAAATGTATGAGAGTAAACTGTCGATGAGCATCCCTTTAGAGCTTCTCAAGCTATACAAGCAATGGAGTTCGGAGCTCCGAAACGAACTCAGAGACAAATTTTGGGCTGTAAGGAATGCTAGCATAGTTGAAGCTACACATACAGGTATGCAAATTTTAAATAATTTTTCAGAAACAACCGCAAAGGCTCGAGAATGTGTGATGGAATTTAGTGTTGAAGTTGGTATTGAAATCCTCAAAACAAGAAAATCTTTTTTTTTGAAATATCACTTAAAATTCCATCACACATGTATGCGTGGCCTTATCGATGACCCATCTGTTGGCCCCCGGCTGTTCTTGAAACCACCCCAATGAATGCGATATTTGATCTTTTTTTAGCTGTGCGACATCTCAATTCGAATATTGAAATCTATAATCAATCAATTGAATTTTTGGAAGGCTATTCAGGCCCTTATTTCCGGCCATCGGTCGAAAAATTTCGAATGGCCTTTGGTGCAGTCCCGCTGAATTTGCATGTTCAATTTTTTCAAATTGATGGTAAACCCACTGGATACTTATTAACATCCGGTGCAACAGCAGCCGTGCCTTTGAGATTTACTGTATATTTTTTATAATATCCCATACAATCATTTGAAGCCAACTTTCAGAATGGCGGTTTATCACGTCAAAAGACAACTTTACACATAGCTATGGATCCTATTAAACTTGACCATACTAATGAATCCAGATTTTATGCTAGAAGACAAATATTACAAACTGCAAAACGTCGCATAGGAGATCTGACTCGGAAGATAGAAAATGATTGGCATGTTTCATCGTTTGGTGTCGTCGACAAAATTGGCTTAGGAATCTTGGCAGAAGTCACGCAGGTAAAGTTGCAAAATGATACAGAAAACAAGGGATAATGATGCCTATGAATAAGGGTAAAAAGATAAACAAGATACAAATATTAATCTTTGTATAGGTGGCTATTAATCAATAACAAAGCATAAACATTCTTGGGGAGCCCTCCAACTCGTTAAACTAAGGGGTAATAACAATCCAATGAAAATGCCAAAATAGAGGTCAAGCCAAAGGGTGTACCTCAACAATTCTTGGGTAATTGTAACAGTTATGCTCTTACTGTTTATGTTGTTTAACAAGATGAGTTACCCAAGGACCAGTGCAACAGAAAAATCGATTTTCTGAAAATAAGCCTATCATGTAGAACTGCGTTCACTGATCATTTTTTATTTTAACACCATAGGGCGTAAACCTCATTTTCATGGAGAAAAATTACAAAAAAATAAGGTGACTGGGGACAGTGCAAAAAGAAACTGTCCCGGAGGGGATCGAACCCGCCACCTCTGGTACAAAAAATCTAGCACTTTATCAATGCGCTACAGAGGAAAAATGATTCAATTGTCTTCAATTTTGTTTTGATTTGTCGAATTTTAATTGTCCCCAGTCACCTACCTTTTTTGCAATTTTTCTCCATGAAAATGAGGTCTACGTCCTATGGTGTAAAAATAAAAAATGATCAGTGAAAGCAGTTCTACATGATAGGCTTATTTTCAGAAAATCGATTTTTCTATTGCAGTGATCCTTTGTGCATAATCATCGGAAGTACTAGTTGATAGATTGGCGAGGCAGAGAACTGAAATAGCCTAGAGCTAATTACTTAAATTCCACTTTTAGCTACAAGAAACGGTTTGCGATTTGATCAGCTCTTTTCCCGAAATCGATCAATTAGTCGATAGCTTGTATAACCACGGCTTAACGTCCCAGTCGGGCTCCGTGATCCATGACACGTTGTCTAACCAACTAGACCGCTTGGATGCATGTAAAATTAGCTTAAACTCGAAAATGGCGGCTATTGATAGCGTGGAAGATAACCAGGTTAGTTGAACAATTGCAAATAACAACTAGAAATTGAGTTTAGAAAGGTCGTGAGCCGTTAGAAATGAGTGCCAAGGCTGCTCTACATTCAATTTTGGATGCGCTTCTACATTTGATTGATGGCTTGTTGTTGGCACAATTATATGGTCTAATGCTAGCGTTGCAAAAGCCATTGGACTGCCAAACTTATTTTCACATCCAACTTCGCTTCGATATGGTTCTATCGCAAGCGATTACCATTGTCTCGACTGCGTTGTTAGCAGCGCTAGAGAGGTCCTCTCAAGAAGCTATTACCACATGGGACTCGTACTCACCCTTAGTGACGATATTCTCTTTTCTTTCATGCCATGCTGATGAAAAGGGAATGTTGGAGGACATGAGCGAGTTATGGTCATCATTTTATAATAGAGTCAAGTTTAAATTTGTGCCAACAGCTTCATCGGTAAATTTTGTTATGTTTAAAAAAGCCACTTACACACACGGGACTCGAACCCTGCACCTTAAATTAAAGGATAGTACTCTAACCAACTGAGCTATGCAACCTGATTTTACATGTTCTCTCTTTTTTTGTTATGAGAATTCTAGAAAAAACAAAATAATAATCTACAAATTAAAAAACACAATTTTAAAGATTTCTCGTACATGTGTACCTCAAATCAGTGGTCATCGCAATAGCATCTCGGTGATCTTGCCTCTTTTACCCGCAACAATAAACCTGTTACCACCCAAACTAAAAGAAGGGGCCTACTTTTTTGTGCGTACAATATTTTGGAATCTTGGAATCAATCACGAAGCGACATTTGCTGCGTCGTTGGGCGATATCTCCGTTGAAGAAGGTATTAATCGAGCAGCTCTTGCGCATATGGATTCGTATGCAACCAGTTACCCGCATTTTAATACAACCATTTCTGAAATGATGTCCGACCTACGTAATGTAGTAAGTGTAAATTTATTTTTCCAGAAATTGGCAAACAGTAAAAAGGGTTCTGTGAGAATTAAAGGACCATGCCACTATTGGGGAGTTGGTGTCATGTGATAGAGCACAAAAGTTGGAGCATTTTTTGCTTTTACGGCATTACTTGAAAATCTAACGGTTAAAAGTTATGGGTAAAACAAAAAAATTTCAAACGAGTTTGAACATTGAAACGAAGAGCTTGCACCTAAATTAATTTTTGAATTTGCTTAAAATATAAAAAATTATTAAGTTTATTTAAAAAAGAAAGATGGCATTCTTTATAGGTCAATGAGACGAAAAAAATGACACCAAAATTATCCAATTTGGAAATTGTTTTGGGTTATTGAAACGAAAACATGAATCAGAATTTTCGTTTCAATAACCCAAAACAATGTTCAAATTGGATAATTTGAGTGTCATTTTTTCGTCTCATTAAGCTATAAAAAATGTCATCTTCCTATAAACTCAATAATTTTTTATATTTTAAGCAAAATCAAAAATTAATTTCAAGTGAAGGCTCTTCGTTTCAATGTTCAAACTCGTTTGAAAATTTTTTGTCGCAATTTTGTTTTGCTTATAACTTTTTACCATTAGATTTTTAAGTCGTAAAAGCAAAAAATGCTTCAAATTTTGTGCTCTATCACATGATATCAACTCTCCCAAAAGTTCTATAAAACATTCTTAGGTAAATGAGAACCCATCAAGGAAAAATATAGCGATATTCCCTCGCGTTATGGCTCTCACAAATGCTTTGAATGGGACTAGTGTGATTGGCTGTAAAAGTGGGAAAGATAGAACTTCGATGGCTGTTACATTGGAAGAAGGGCGTATAGTTAAAGAGAATTGCGGAATCTCATCTCACCAAGTATCTACTAACGTACCTATAAAAACTTTGTAAATTTTCAGGTGATCGAAGTGGTCGACACTTTGCGGCGTAATGGTTGTCGTCGAGAAAATTGTAGAAAGAATGTTGGCAAAGCCTTGTATTCGTTTAGTCCATTCCAACTGCATTTCCTCCCGAAAGAGTTTCGTCCGCCGGCTGGAGCCTTTGCTCATAATGTTGCATCATAATATTTTTTAGATTTTGGAGCTACTACATCTACATCCACGTGAAAAGATGTTCGAAATTTTTTTTTAAATGACACCTCTAGGGGTAAAAACTTGCGGGAAATTCGAATTTGACATTTTCGAAGCGAAAAAATGCTTTCTTGATTCAGGGAAGACTTGTGTATTGAAGCAAAAAGTTGCAAAAATGCAATTTTTCGACTTTTCGTTTTAATACACAAGTCTTCCCTGAATCAGGGAAACATTTTTTTGTTTCGAAAATGTCAAATTCGGATTTCCCGAATGTTTTTACGGGTCATTTCCAGAAAAATTTTTGAAAAAGTTTTCACGTGGATGCCCCCCCCCCCACCCACTATTGTGTAGTAGCTCCTAGATTTTTGTATAAGCCATGACATATCTATTTTCGTGTGCCTTATTTGCAACATTCCCATAGTATTATGTCTCTTAATTTGCCTGTGATATTTTCCTATATGAAAGTATAACATTTTATATAAAAATAAAGTTATTTAACCAAAGTTCCCCCAAAAAAGTGTTTTCATTCAAACAATTATTCAATGTGAATATTCCATAGATCTGACAAAGTAAATCCATGTTTAAGCTGCTCGATAGCAACGCCGAGCTCTTCAGAATATACTATCGGACGTGCTTCTTCATTTGTACCACCATCCGAAAAGTAAGCCTAAATTTTTAGATAACACTTTGCTTTGTTAAATAAGGACAAAGGGATTACAGCAAAAGCATCGATCCTGGTCGGTTTTTCATCGATCTCGGCATCTTCTTGTATTTGTTCAGCGTTATCATCATTTGAGATTGATGTAGTTGGCTCCTTAAAACACCAGTCTACTTTTGAAGAAATGATGCCATGTGATAGAGCATAAAATTTCGAGCATTTTTTGTTTTTACCGCACTACTTGAAAATCTAACGATAAAAAGTTATGATCGAAACAAAAATTATAATCAAAATTAATAATCAAGATTTTTGTTGTGAACTTGGTTCAGTGTTAGTGCTCCAAGATTCGAATCTAAGGGTCTCGGGTTCGAATCCCACCTAGTCGATTTGATTTTGCTTGTGAAAAATACCATTTTGTTACTTTGTTACAAATTTACTTTGTTACAAATGGTGTTTTTTGCAAGCAAAATCAAATCGACTAGGTGGGATTCGAACTCGAGACTCTTAGACTCAAATCTTGGAGCACTACCACTGAACCAAGTTCACAATAAAATCTTGATTTTTAATTTTGATCATAATTTTTGTTTCGATCATAACTTTTTACCGTTAGATTTTCAAGTGATGCCGTAAAAATAAAAAATGCTCCAAATTTTGTGCACTTTCACATGGAATCATTTCCCCCAAAAGTAAACTGATCCCTTGTATGCAATTTTTACAAAAAAAAAAGCTTACATTTCTATCCTTGGCATATTGTACTCCAAAAATTGGGCTAGCCAAATATGCGCTGTGCATTGCCTAAAGTCGAGATTACACTAAAACTAGATTTCTTGTTCATGTACCTGTATTGCCTTGCAAACTAATTCCAATTTCTCCTCAGGGTCAACTCGAAATCCCAAAATATATTCTCCACTCTAAACTATGTAACTTTTTTCCTATTGCTTATTTACCTGAATAGAAGTCTCGACCACAAGTGCGTGTCCAAATTTCGAGTCTCGAACACGACAGCTTTTGAGTTGAAGATAAGGTATACTCACATTATAGTTGGGATTCATGGAAGCATACCAGACAATCCGAATGTTGGTGATAATTAGGACACCGAGATTGCCCTGAACTATTAGTAAAAACACGGAAACTGGCAAATACCTGATCACTACTTAAATTCCAAACGCCTTCGATGCGATCGCACTGTTGTTCTAATGGTAAAATTCGTAGTTTCTCCTCATCATCTACCAAAGCGCCGCGCATCTTTAGCTCTCTATACAGCTTGGAAGTCTCATAAGCTCTATGAATCCCGATCACCGTGGTGAATAGCTTCGTCTAGATTAAAGTTATTTTAAGAAAGTTATTTCAATGGCATACATGTGCTGGATTGACACACGTAAAGACGAATTCAAATCTTGTTGTGGCATTACGGGCCATTAGATATAAAGACTCGGCTTGTCCTCGAATTTTCTAAATTCATTATTATAATGTCTAGTGCCAGGAGTCAAGCTCAGTATATACTAAGTTTGTTTTTCAGCCAACATGTATCTCTGCGTAGTCGTGCTGGCGGGAAAATCAATTTTTGTCTCTAGGGGGAACAAGGAAAAATTCAAGATCAATATATACTGAGCTTGATTTTCCCACCAACACGACCACGCAGGAATGCATGTTGGTGGGAAAACATGCTCAGTATACACTGAGCTTGAATTTTTCCTGGTCTCCCTAAGGACAAAAAATTGATTTTCCTCCAACACGACCACGCAGGGATGCATATTGACGGGAAATCAGGTTCACTATACAGTCAACTCTCGATTTAGTGACCCCTCTCTCTAATTCAATTTAGTGATCCCTTCCGAGAATTTTCCCGCCAACACGACCACGCAGGGATTTGTTGCAGTATAAATACAGTTACATTCGATTTAGTAACACCTTCCCTCTGATTCGATTTAGTGACCCCCGGGGTGTCACTAAATCGAGAATTGACTGTATACTGAGCTTGATTTTCACGCCAACACGACCACGCAGGAATGCATGTTGGCGGGAAAACAAGCTCAGTATATACTGAGCTTGAAATTGAAAAAAATTTGTTGTCTCTTTTTTCGATGATTTTGTGTCAATCGTCTTCTTCATCGTCCCCTACAACTTTTATAATAACACCCCGGGTTTAAATAAAGCGTTGCCGAGATCGTCCGACAGACACACATTACACGTTGAATGTAGTAGGATAGCTAAGCTATTACTATTTGCATACCGATTTTGCAATGCGAGTAGTGACTCCATTCACAGCGTTGTATCCGATACTCAAGT
>OZJO01020109.1:0-19941 GCA_900406225.1 Acrobeloides nanus
CTGGTCCTTTAAAAGACCGAAGTTTACTGGGGGAGGAGTAAAAATCCGCATAATTTTGATTAGACATGAACTGTATGACCCAAAATTAACGTTTAACTGAAAAATCAAATATCCAACTTTTAGAACTGCATGGAAGACAGCATTGAATTATTTTACAGCATGTTTAATAATCAATTTTTATTAAAATGCTCATTTATTTTATTCTTAAACAAGAAAGATCTTTTCGAGACTAAGTTACAACATGTAGCGTTGAACAAGTATTTCCCAAAATATGATGGTAAGAAAAAGTAGTCCAACCTTTAAAATAACTTTCCAAATTTTAGGAAATAACGATTATGAATCTGCATCAAATTACGTAAAAAATCTTTTTATGAAGGTAAAATTTTAAGACGTCTATAGAAAAAGGCCTATCTGGGGGAGGGGATGAATGAAGCTTTTACCCAAGCTCCTCAACCACAAGTGTACATAGAGCTCACAACACAAAAAATTTCGATACTCCCGGAAATACCCGTTGGTTTCCCAAGGTGATTTTTTACATATTTTTTTCAAAAATTTTGTTCAAAATTACCAAGGAGATTTATCGACTTTTCAAAATTTGGATTCTGGGATTGGTCCAATATTTTGTTCGTAGCGTTTCTAGTGCTGATTTTTTATACGGAGGGGCTTTTTCCACATGGGGAATACGATGCCGAATCTATTTTTCAATTTTTACCTAAGAGGTATTTCTGATTTGTTTGTTATAAAATTTCAACTGTACACGAACTTTTAACGCATCTTGTGGGCCCAAAATTTTTTGGGAGGATCCACTTTTTGAATTTTACTGACCCACATTCATTTTACAGTTTTGGAAAAAAACATAAGAAGAAGATTAGGTATATTTATTCATTTCTCAGATTAGTGTGGATGGTGTGTTCACAGACAGTGAAGATCCCCCCCCCCGCAACCACACCACTGCATATAACAAACTTTTTTTATTTAGAACGAAGATGAGAGGCGACAAATATATCCGAATTTTACAAATGCAGTTGATACGAAAAATATTGAATATGTATTTGGTGCCGCATGTGATATCATCCTACAAAACAATTTAACTCGAGCGGGGATGACCTAATTAGATATTTGTTTATGTATTTTAAATAGATAATAGGGAGCTGTCCTTAAATTACGTCTGCAAAAAGTTGGATTTTGGACCCCCTCCTTCTGTTAGTTCTTTTCCTTAGAAAAATCTTAAAATTTTAATGGAGCGTTAAATTTTCAGAGACTCCCCCCCCACT
Organism: Acrobeloides nanus; assembly: GCA_900406225.1. NCBI lineage: Eukaryota > Metazoa > Nematoda > Chromadorea > Rhabditida > Cephalobidae > Acrobeloides > Acrobeloides nanus. The sequence continues at coordinate 1,275 of OZJO01020109.1, forward strand.
CCCATTTTGGCAAACGTAATTTAAGGACAGCTCCATAAGAAAAATAAAAGTTGATGACCATGTGTTATTAAATTCATTTCCGTTGTTCATGTCCACATATCTAAAAAATAAGTTTCAATATAATTAAACCTGTTCGATCATTCTGCCTTTGTCCAAAGTTGATGGTTAATGTTGAATGAATTGGTTGATAATATTGTTGCTACAGAGTAGTTCGGAAAGTTTTTTCTAAGTGCCCATAGTGCTATTTTTTAGAAGGCTAGTATATAGCAATCAATTTTAAAATAATCTACTGATTTATTAGATATTACTAACATAAGAATTTATAGTAAACATTGGTGTGGTACAACTTTATAGTACATCCGAAAAATCATATAGTGCCTATCTAGTGCCCATCTGTACCCATAGGTGCCCATTAGGACCTATAGTGCCAATAGTATAGGGATGTTAATGCCAAAATAGAAAAAGTGGCAAACATCATGCCAAAACGTGGCATTTTTTTGGTTGAAAATCGAAATTTGTTTGTGTATTACGTTGAAAAATTGAATTTTTTGTGAAAAATCAATGATAACAAACATCATCGAGGATAAACTTCATTTGTCACGGACATTGTTGTTCTCCGTTGAACGGTGACATCCAAACACCCTCGATGACGGATGTCCTGAAACGGTTGTACTCGGTGAACGGTATCTGTGAAGGCATCTACGTTCCAGAAAAGGCTTAGCATTTGGGGTGGAAATGGGCTTTATATGAGATTTTTATATGCGAGGAATCGATTGCGCGCATTGCCAGGTTTTGAAAACGCTTCCTTGACAATGTATTAGCCTATTTTCGCTTCAATAACCACATATTTTCCCTGATTCAAGGTCAGGGAAGCGTTTTCCGCAAATATTTTTTTGAGCACAAAATAATTTTTTGCGCACAATATTTCTTTTTTGCGCACAAAGTATTTTTTTGCGCACAAGTATTCTTTTTTGAGCAAAAAGTATTTTTTGCGCATAGGTTATATTTATACATGTGTATTACAAATGTGTTAAAATTTTTAGACCTTAGGCTTAGGTCTTAGTACTTAGGCTGAGGACTTAGGCTTAGGCCTTAGGCTTAGGCCTTAGGCTTGGGACTTAGTCTTAGGTCTAGCCTTAGGCTTATGTGTTAGGCCTTAGGCTTAGGTTTTAGGCTAGCCTTAAGATTTGTCCGGCAGATCGGATCCGTCGAACATTCAGATTTTCCCATAACATATACAGTCAACTCTCCATATAATGACACCCCTAGGGTGACTATATCGAGGTCATAGCTCGGCGAAAAAAAGATTTTTCAATAATTCTTTATACAAAATATTCCTCATATAATTAGCTATCCAAAAAGTGGTCGCTCGAAGAAATCCAATTTAACCTCAATATCGAATTGGAGGGAATGTCACTATATGGAGAGTTGACTGTAGGCAAACTTCATTAAACTTTTTACCGCTGTTCTGTTAGAGTATAGCTTGTTTCACTGAAAGAGAAAAAAAAGTCGGGGAGCATAGCATAATGGCTAAAGCTCTCGCTTTGCACTCCGATGCGAGGGTTCGATCCCGGAGGTCGAAATCAGAATTTTTTCTCTTTCAGTGAAACAAGCTATAAATATAACCCGAGTAATAACATCAGCATAGCGTTTGATTAGGTTTCAGAAAGTCGATTGCGCAAATGGAATAAAGAATATAATGAAATTTTCAGATTCTTTAAAATTAGTTACTTGAATTAGTTACTTGGATTATTGATTTCGAGAATTTCTCATGTTTTTAAAAATTTTTTGCTTTTGCCGTAGTGATCCGCCTTTGGTACAAAAGATGTGCCTTTAGTACAATTGGTTCGATTCCCATTAGTAAAAAGGGTTAGGGGGATTAACAGAAAGAAGTTGAGTGGTGATGAGGGGATAGAGTAGTGCCCTTCGCCCAAACACCTGAGGCTAGCTCCTCCATACTTTTTACACGGATTATAGTGGTTGTAAAAATTGTGTATTACAACAAAAACCTGATTGATAAACTCAAAAGATAATGTCACTATGAGATTCTCCATAGTTTATTATGCTAGAGCAAAAAAAATCGAGCTTTTCTAGAATAATTATCTCCCACTGTTTTCCACCCCTACCGACTAATGAGAAATCATGGGCTCAGCTTTGTGTAAAACCGAAAAAGTGCATGATGAAACAGAAGAAGAAAACAAGAAAAGAAATGAGATGATTGACGAAGAAATAAGAAAGGAAAGGTTTGAAGAAAAGAAGCCGCTTAAAATTTTATTGTTAGGCAGTTCGGATTCTGGAAAAAGTACTATAGCCAAACAAATGAGGTACTTTTTTGATTCGAGAAAATCAAAATATCGATCTCCAGGGATCGAACTGTCCATGTTCTAGATAATTTTTGTGGCTGTTGCTCCTGCGCCATTGGCGCGGAACTTATTTATATTGTGAAAAATGTATATACTTAATTTAGGATATTATACACAGAAGGATTCAACGAGACTGAAATAAGAAATTATCAATTTATGATTTATTCTAATTTGATTGTCTCCTACCATTTTGTGGCTTGTGGAATATACCAATTAAATATTAGTGTACCAACAGATGAAGCTGTAAGTCAGCACAAAGAATTTACTGTCATAGTAATCTAGTGATGCTCGATGGCCTAGTACAAGGGCGTCGCTAGATCCAAATGTTTTGAAGACCATTTTTGTAAAGTACCGGGTGCCGAACGCTTCGTGCACTCGTTGTTTTCTGAATAAAAGAAATGCTTTTTTAAGGTTGAAAATGCTCAAAAAATTACGATTTGTGATAAAATTTGATAGGAATTGAGAGAAATAAGAGCTCATGACAATTGCTTAACCATTGTTTGGAGTTGGGAACACGTTCCACAACAAAAATTTTTACAAACTAAAACCTCATTTTATAGAAGCTTATAGAAAAATTCTTCTTCGCCCATTTTACTATGCTAGATATCGATGATCATGATCAAATGGTATTTTTGCTCGAAATAAAAAATTACAAATCCGTTGCTGCTTTAATGGAAAGAAAAACTGAAGTGTATCTACCTGATAATACTGTCTAGTAAGATTATAAAACCAAGTTCTAATTTCAACAATCGAAATTTTTAGTTTCTTTGGTGATATTGATAGACTACTTACAACAAACTATAGGCCTAGTGTGTTAGATGTCTTACATGCTAGATCGTCTACTATGGGTGTCCATGAAACAGTTTTCAGTTTTAGGCATCTTAATATAAGGTATGAAGAAAAAAATAGTACTGTTACGGTAATACTCCGAACTTGTGGAGTTGGGTTACCATGTGGTTTAACTATATTTGCCTTGTGGGCCTAGTTTGTGAGAGGAAATTATTAATAAACTATTTATTGTGTATATATACTAACAGACTAACTATTGCATAAAGTGACCCAACTAGTGGGCTAACACCATCCTGACATCTGCTACTTATGCAAGCTTAAACTACATAAAGCCACATATGTAGGCAGAGGCTACAGTACCAAATTTTAAAAAGCAAAAATTATTTGGAATTGTCCAAAACTGAATTTTTTTAGACTAATAGATGTAGGCGGTCAAAAAACTGAGAGAAGAAAATGGATACATTTATTTGATAATGTACCAACTATTTTGTTTGTTATTGGACTATCCTGTTATGATCAATATATGTTTGAGAACCCCAAAAAAGTATGATAATGTGATTGTTTCTCCGATACAGGGAGTGGCGTAATGAAGAAAATGAGGTGGTAAAATGGGTCATACCCACTCCTCCTCAATGCCCTCCACCACTTAAGCCAATGAGGGATGAGAGTACCAGGGCACATATCACCTCTCATTACCTTTTCTACTATCTATCGAACCAGGATGAAGGTATCTAGAGTATATACCCCTCCCCTTATCCCTCTTCTACTTAAAAGGGTATTGGGGGAGGAGTAAAAATTCGCATAATTTTGATTATACATGAATTTCATGGTCCAAAACTAATGTTTAACTGAAAAATCAAATATCCAACTTTTAGAACTGCATGAAAGACAGCATTGAATTATTTTACAACATGTTCAATAACCAATTTTTATTAAAATGCTCATTTATTTTATTCTTAAACAAGAAAGACCTTTTTGAGACTAAGTTACAACATATAGCGTTGAACAAGTTTTTCCCTGAGTATGATGGTAAGAAAAAGTACTCCAACCTTTAAAATGATTTTCCAAATTTTAGGAAGTAACGATTATGAATCCGCATCGAATTACGTAAAAAATCTTTTTATGAAGGTAAAATTTTAAGACGTCTATAGGAAAAGGCCTATCTGGGGGAGGGGGGTGAATGCAGCGTCTACCCAGGCATATATTCTTCATTATAAGCAAAATTTGTAAACTTCAAAGAAAATTGGACGGCAGCGGGATTCGAACCTCAGACAAAAAGCTTTCTAGGCGTCAGCGTATCCTCTGTACTACCGGTGATGTTGATTGAAAATTACAAATTTTACTTATAACGAAGAATATATTTATTTTAATCCTTTTTTTGTTGTTTTTATTGCGAACCGTGGGGACTGGGAAAAAATTCGTATAGTACGTTTATAGAGGCACAATAACAAGCATTTTTTGATACTTTTTGTCAAAATCTAGGAAACCAAGTTCGTGGTGTTTAATTGTTAGCTAGGTCCACAATTTTTTTGGGAGGAGATCCACTTTTGAATTTTACTTACCCACATTCATAGTTACAATTTTGTAAAAACAAAAGAAGAGGATTAGGTATATTTATTCATTTCTCGGATTAGTGTGGGGGACGCCAGCACGTTATTCCATAGGGCGCTTTGTTCCTACCGGTTGTTCCAAAATCCAATCTTTTGGACCAACCGATCGGAACAAAGCGTTTTCGCCCTAGTGTGGGATGGGGTGTTCACGGACCGTGCGCCCCTCCCCGCAGCCACACCGTTGTAATATATCATGCTTTTTTATTTAGAACGAAGGTGAGAAGCGAAAAATATATCCGCATTTTACAAATGCTGTTGATACGAAAAATATCGAATATGCATTTGGTGCCGAATTTAATAATATCGTACATAATATTATAAAAAGAACTTTGTCTAAATTGTCTCTAAATAAATAATAAGATAAGAAAAATAAAAGTTGATGACCAAGTATTATTAAATTAATTTCCGTTGTTCATGTTCGTATGTCTAAAAAAATAAGTTTCAATTTAATTGAAACCTGTTCGATCAAACTGCCTTTGTCCAAGATTGATGGTTAATTTTAAATGAATTGGCTGATAATATTGTTGTTAATTAATTTTTCGTCTTTCTCTCGATCTATTTTAGCTTATTTTAATGTCTTTTCAGAAAAGGATTTTGAAGGTATAGTTTATAATAAAGGCCTCCTTATATTGTTTGTCCATAACGTTTACAATTAGAGTTGCGTAGGATCGGGATGGGATTGGGGCCGGGAATTCCGATTTTTTCAAGTCCCAATTGAAATGGCGCTACTTTTGGGTTGCGAAAAAGAGTCTGTTTTGCCACCGGAAAACGGCTTCTGATATCTGAGGAGGAGGGGGTCTCTGTGGTTATAATGTGAAGAACCTAATTATTATAAAACGTTTATTTCCTTATAACATAGTACAATTAATCTCGGATTACCGAAGGACTCCGTATATGGTGTCTCTTTTATACCCAACCCCTTAGGTGACAGGGGTGACATTGTGGGATGACATAAGTGACACATAAGAACCATCATAGTGTAGTGGTCCAGTGCGCAGCGAAGGAACTCTGCATTATATGCACTAGCAAGGGTTCGGTTCCCCTTTGTGTACAAAAGATTTTGCAGCAAATCTGTAACAGTGTCAAAATAGGGTCTCTAATAAAAAAAAACAAGTAACAAAAGAATAAGGGAACACATTGGCTGGTCCTGATTTTTCTATCCTTTTTAATCAAAATTACTTTTAGGTGATCATACCCTTTATTTTGCTACCCTAGAATGCAAAACGGATATTAGTAAACTGTATTATAATGTCTCTTCTATATGGTCCAACACCCCTGAAAGTTGTATGGCTTTTTATACCAATGACAATTGCATGGATGATCAACATGTCCTATTAGTCATATCCGGACTTTCTTCATATTTAAAAGACCCTCCAAAAACGTGTGAAGATTTATTTTGTATTGTTGGAAGCTGTGAAGATTTGGGGGACGAAGTGTTTTCATCTTTTAATAAATCGATATTATCATATCAGTTGTGTCCTGGTGATTATTTAAAACGGATTAAAAATGGCACTTGGGTGTCGAATGAATCGAAGACTTGTATTTTGTTAGATGTTGATAATTTGATCACATAAAATTTTATGCAAAATAATTTTTTGTATTTTATGTTCTTTTCAATTTTCCCTGTGAGATGGAGGGCAGATGCCAGTTGGTGACATAGATTTATGTTACCAACTGACAATTGGGGAAATTGTCAGTTGGTAACATTGCCAGTTGGTGACATAAATCTATGTAAGCAACAGATAATCCAATTTTTTAAAGAAAAATATTTAATATCAGTTAGTGACAGAAAAAATAAGGTACTTATGCACTATTAGCAATTTTTCCTGGTCCACCAAGGCCTAGGCTTAAGCCTAAACCTAGGCCTAAGCTTTTCTCCTCCATCGGAGGAGGGAGGAGAAAATCTCCTCCCTCCTCCGAGTGCGATAGTACTCGGTCCCCCTCCCCCAGTTTATTGAAGCGAAAACATGCTAGATGTCTGTATAAAAGTTGTAGTGATGATTCTATTATTAACTACCACTTTACAAGGTATTTGAACGAAAATCGGAGCTACTTTGGCTCTTATACCCATTGAAGGTGGTCTAAAATCGAAAAATTTTATTTTTCGAAATTTTCTCAAAAATGACCCTATTAGGAGTAATTTTATGCGAGAAACACGTTGGCGTTGTTATTTTTGCGTAAAAACGCTTCTTCCATTTTTAGAAAATCGAATTTTTGCATATTAGCTTTTTCGAAATATGAAATTCGATTTTCTGAAACATGGAAGTGTTTTTACTCAAAAATAACATCGCCAACGTGTTGCCCGCATAAAGTTACCCTAGTAGGGTCATTTTTGAGAAAATTTTGAAAAATTTTCGACTTTAGACCATGTTGAAATGGGATATAAGAGCCGAAGTAACTCCCGAAAATCATTATTTTTCACTATGACCCTTAACGCCTCTCTCCCTTCCTCCATTATATTTTATACTTTTCTTAAATATATTTGATAAAAACTTCCCCTTAATTTTTAAAATCATTTTTTCCACAAAAATTATTTTTTATTATTTTATTCCATTCCTGGAACAATTATATGTTGCTTGAAAGCGATTCCGACCTGAGGGTTGCAAAATAACTTTAGAAAGACTCATTTTTTTATCTCGATTATGGCATATACGCATGCATATAGCCGCCAATCAATTCTCTGTGTACATTTGGAATTCAATTTTTTCGTCACCATGGAAGCCTGATATTTGCCATGTTAGAAATCTTTTTTAACGAGTTTTCAAGGTAAAATGTTCCGAAAAATTTTGTTATGTTAGAAAATTTTTCTTTTTTTGGTTATGTGTGTCATCCCCGCACATAAAAATTTTTATATATGAGGATGACTAACAATTATCAGTCTTTATTTTAAAAAGTTATATAATCGGAAAGTTCATGAAAAATGGCGCATTTTTGGTTTTTACGGTAATCTCTGAATCGTTGTTGTTACCGAGATAATCGCGTTTGAAGTTGGCGCTTTTTGAAATCTGTGTATTACAACGAAAACATGAGCGCAGTGAAAATTCGGCATATACAATAGCAGGACGAATCGACGGGACAAACAAGAATGGGATGATGAAGGGAATTACAAGCACAATTGTCAACCCGTTCTTGTCATCCCATTCTTGGTGATCCCGATCATGTGTTGTTTGAGCGATCGTTCAATCCCGTTCTTGTCTATGCCAAAAATTCGTCCCTGAATCAATAAAAGTTGTGTATTGGCGCGAAAATTCAAAAATTTTTTTGAAAATTCAGAGGCTACCGTAAAAACAAAAAATGCTCCATTTTTCATAAACTTTATGAATATAAAATTTTTTCATAGTGTTTTTTTCGAGTGTACTGGTCCGTTAAGACAAAAAATCAATAGATGACGATTTTTATTATTATATTAGGTTGCTAGGTAATGTGTAATAGAAAAAATTGTATTTATAAGAAGAACACCACAAGTTATATTAATCTTTCTAACACTCAGTGAATCGTGCGTAACAAAGGCTCTCAAACTTGGAAAAATAAAAATTTTTTCCTATTGATAAAGGGGAATCAAGGGGTAAAAACCCGAAAAGAGGATCAATAGACACCCCCTAAAACTGGATTCTCGCTACTTGCCTGATTCCCCCTTATGATTCGGTCGAAGGTTAGCCAAAAATTTCATAAGAGCTCCTTTTATCTTTTTTTATTGTTGTAAAAAATTTTCAAAAAGTATAAAAAAATTTCCTGGATTGATCGGAGTCGACTCTAGAACAACAATAATTTTTTTAATCGTTAAAACACAAAATTTCAACCACCGAGATCGAATCGAACCCTCCCTTGAACTTCCCGTTCAAAATGATTTTTGACGATCCTATCCATTTAACCATGACGACGCGAATACTATTTATGGTTAACTTTTCCCGATTTTCGAACTACGAGTAGAGCTATAAAATTTCAAAATTTCATTTATACTTTCTATTTTCTTCGTTGAATAGAAATATGTTGTTTTGTTATTGATTTTCGACGTAAATAAGCCAATATCTCGTGTTTTCTATAGTCTCTTCGAAATCCTTTCGATTAGAGAAAACGATTGTTTTTGAGAAAATCAACCACTTTTAAAATTTTCCTTATCACTAATGTCCAAAAATATTTATAAGCAATTTTTCTTGTTAAAATAACCATTCGAGCACACCCAGACACTCAATTATTGATTTATAGGATAGTTCTTGGCCATGAAATTTCGCATGTGATTAATTTTGTGTACACGTTTGACGAGTCCTCAATGCATCAATAAGTGTGTCTTTTGCCTTATTTCATTTTTGAGTCTTCTCTTGAATCGATTTAGTCATGTTTTTGTGTATTTTGTGGTTTATTATAAAATTGTTGTGATGTGATTCTTTCGAGAAAGTCATATTTTTTAGTTAATTTGCATAAAAATTTAACCACTTATATGCACCAAAAAATCCACTTATGACACAAATTAGTTTCAATTGTTGGAACAAAAATGCTTCGAAAATTTTCGAAATAAAAATTTTTCTTTTATTAGTCATCGACATTCCTAATGAAAATTTTCTTATTGAAAATATTTTAAATCCCCTCCTTTTTATCTCGATTTCCTATCTCTTTTTCCATTTTTTCGATCTTAGTTTTCTGACCTTCTGGCTAGGCTTATACCCCCAACTAATAAATTATTCATGAGCTATTTAACTAAATTTTCATTTATTTTTGCCGAAAATAGTATTTTTTAAAGACATGTAGCTATCTTCTAATGGTTTGTGTTGTGATTGGTACTACTACAAGGTCGAAATTCAACACGAGTCATACACATACCACCATGGTGTAGTGGATCAGTGCGCTGCTAAAGAGTTTAGCATCACCAGCACTAGCAAGGGTTCGATTCCCTCTTGCGTCCAAAAGATTTTGCAAAACCCACTTAAATTTACAAATTTTTTTGCCAAACATTATTTTTTGATTTCGACAGATAGAACTTTATACACATGGGAGGGGGATTTCGACCCCCCTGGGATCGAACTCTCTTTGGTAATGATGAATTTTGCGCCACTTGCTCCTAAACCATCGATATTGAACTTTTTTTAATTTTGGCATAAAATGTTCTATACTCGTAAAACGTGTTTTAAAGTTTTTTATAGACTCGTAAAACGTGTTTTAAAAGTTTTTTTATAGAAAATGTCAGGCCGAGTTAACCCCCTGGAATGGATCAAAAATCAAACTCTCAGGTTTGGACCCACACGACCTGGGACAATGCACCATTATATATGTTGTGGAAAAATTCACGCAAAAGTAAGGAATTTCATAGTTAAAATGTACTTGACTTGGCCCAGGCCGAGGACCTGCATTTTACATCCCTAGTTGTGGCGAACCCCCTCCCCCAAAATTCTGTCTACTACAATTACTTCACCAAAAAATTTCTGTTTAAACTTTTTTTGTCCCCCAAAAATTTTCAATTTGATTATCAACAAGGGGCCCTCCTTCACCTCCATGCATGCGACACCGCTCTCCTCATAATTCAAAAATTAATTGGTTAACCTGTTAGATATGCAAATTTTAGGTGGCCACTCTAGTAATTATAAGTCTAAGACTTGCTTTAATATTAGCCATGATGTTTATGTTTATTTATCATGATTTTTGGTATAGCCAAGCTGTTGATGCATTTTTCGACGTCATTGAAGTTTTGGCTGTTTTACTATTGGTTTACGCATTTTTCAAAGAAGATTCTAGGTATATGTGGCCTTATATGGCTATCGAAGTAAGGGTTTTTGGTTTTTAGAGTCCCATGAGCAGGTTGTTGACCACCGGAAATCGGAACCTATTTTTTGGAACAGCACAATTTAGGCTTAATATAATAGAAAATTAGGTTCAACTTGAGACAAATCGGTCTGTTGACCCAACACTAAACCTTAGGTCATTGATGAGCTAACTTCGGATAGCTCGAGCCGAACTGTACATTCCGTACCAGTGGCGTAGATAGGGGGCAATTGCCTTCTGAAATCGACCGAAGGCATACATGGGCAAAGGGGTGTGTGACTTCAGGTTTGGTTGACCAAAAATAAGAAGCGATCAAAATAAAATTATGATTTTTTTTCGAAATTTCGATATTTGATAACAAAAATTATGTTAAAAATCTAACTGAAGTCTAAAATACACTTTTTAAGAAGTGTCCTATGGGCTAAGATTCATACTTCTTAATAAGTTGGTTGGGCAAAATAAGAAGTGGTCCCAGAACATAAGGGTACCTTATACTTTTTTCATAATTCTGTCCTTTTAAGAAGGGGGTGTGTGTGGCACACACCCTTGCCCACGTATGACCGAAGGAGTTGATTGAAGGAGATAAGGCTTAGTTATTTTAACTTTGACCATTTTTCCATCACCCAGCATTTTACATTCTCGTTCAAGCTCCGGTCCAGCAGCATTAAAAATATCACCACATACGCCACCACTTAAAAATAGTTACTCACTATAACTATATGCTAATGCTACAACTAGAGCTGTCAGAAAAGTGACAAACTTGTCACTTTTTGTGACAAAAAAGTTTTTCACTTTTCTTTTTACTAAGTTTTTGCTCTTTGATAAGTTCAACAGAAATCCAGACAACGAAGAAATTTATTATTATTTTTTAGGCTAAAAGGGCTAAAAAATAATAATAAATTTCTTCGTTGTTTGGCTTTCTGTCGAACTTATCAAAAAGCAAAAACTGAGTGAAAAGAAACTTTTTTGTCACAAACTGCGACAAATGCCACCAAAAGTGACAAGTTTGTCACTTTTCTGACAGCTCTAGCTACAACCACTGGGATAAGGGAGACCCTTATGATTTTTATCAAATTTTGGGCAAAAAATTAAAATTCCCACTGAAATGAAATTCTAGCCACGCCACTGTCCTGTACCGCTCTCTGGACCTCTCCTCTTTCCACAATAGCTTAAGCACGGAAAAAAGACCTCCTCCCAATTTTCTCAAGACCAAGCTCAAATTTCATTAAACTTTGAAACTATTTAAATCTTTTTTTAGTTCACCTGGTTAATCTTTTTACTAATTTTTTATTCTATGGCAGTCACCACTGTGGTTTGGCCGTCTGGTCCGTATTCCATAATTGTAACTAGAAGTCATGACGATGATTTTAAAAAAGAAACAGGAAGTAAGCCTAATATTCGGCTCGAGTTGTACATTACTACGAGGTCAAAATTAGGAGCGGTTACTCCAAGGGTTTCATGGTTTTGTGGTACTGAGTTGTCTCAGGCGCCCCTCAATGCTGGTTCAACCCCCGCTTGAGGCCAAAAGATTTTGCCTTGTAGTAACGTCTCTTCGGATGGCTCTCTAGAATGCTCGGCATTACACTTAAAGGACTAGTCCACTCCAGTATTGTATCCTTGTTTCATGTTCCTGGTGCATGTCACAGGGTAAAAAATGAAAAATTTAAAAAATTTTCTCCTCTAGGGGTGATTGCTGTAGTTCCTGGCGTATGTCGAAGGGTAAAAACCTAATTCTTGTAACAAAAAATCGATTTCTCCAGATTTGAGTCCTTGAATGGGTGGTAGCGTGTTTATGGGGATCAGTAACGGAGCCAGGATTTGGTTTGGGGCACCTAAAACCTCATTTTTCTTAAGAAATTTTCGGTTTTGGGGCATGGCCCTCCCTATCCCCCTGACTCCATCATTGCTGGAATGATGGAGTCGGGGGGGGGGGGGGGGGGGGGGGTTCCCCCTTACCTAAGCCATTGAGTCAACCCAAAAATCCCCCCACATAAAAATTTCTCTTGAGGCAATGGAAAGGGTTCTAAGAATTTTTGGATAATTTTACCACCTCATGTTTCCAAAAAATCAATATTACGTATATACATTTTAGAAGTTAGGCTAGAAGCGCTGAAATACGCTTTAATAATGATGGTAATGGCCTTATATGCAATATGGGAGTTGCGGGTTTTATTGGCATGTAACCGGTATTTTGATGATGTTAAGGCAAGAAAACAAGAGGTGCAAAGCAGGCCTATTATAATCAGTCAGGTACATTTTGAACAAAAGAAAAAATATAGTTGTGCATTACTACGAGGTCAGAATTAATTTCGTTTACTCTAAGGCTTCCATAGTTCGGTGGTACTGGTCTTGTCTCAGGCGCCACTCAAGGCTGGTTTAAACCCCACTTGAGATCAAAGATTTTGCTTTGTAGTAACGTCTCTTCGGATGCTTTCTAGAATGTTCGGAATTTTACCGGCTGAGCCCCATGTAATGCTGGGCATTCTAGAGAGTCATCCGGAGAGACGTTACTACTAGGCAAAGTCTTTTGGCCTCAATTGGGGTTTGAACCAGCCTTGAGGGATGCCTGAGACAAGCCCATTACCATGGGACCCTTGGAGTAATCGCTCCTAATTCTGACCTAGTAGTAATGCACAACTTTATTTTTGACAAAAATACTTGTTTCGTTATTTTTTCCAAAATACCATTTTTAGTCAATTTTTTAGTCTTTTTTTGAACTTTCTATTAAAAAAATTTAAGAATGACCAAATCGCTTCAACTCGGATTAACATGGAATCCGATACAACCATGACATCTCAACAACATAAAGATGGTGCTAAAGAGCCGATGAACCAGATGAATGGTAACCAGTCGAAAAGTTTTGCCAATCCGAACTTTTCACTCTCGGACAGCGAAGATGAAGATCTATGGCCACAGCGAAAACCTACCACCCCCAAAAACCCTGCTTTATCATGATTTTTTGATGAAATTTTTTTATGTTTGTATTTATGACCATGAAACAACGCAATAAATTTATACACATTCCTAAAAAGTGTATTGATTGATTATTAGAGTTCCGTTTGAGTTGTGGAGCCTTGATAAAAATTATCACTTATTGTTTGCCCTTCTTTTCACACAAAAATATTTTTAAAAAATCAATAAATGTATATAACTTGTTAAATTTTCTGTGACTCTGTAGTAGACAAAATCGTAATAAAAAGCCTGCCAAAACATCTCGATAAAAATTTCGAACTGTAAACTTATTGGTGAATAAAGAAATTCAAGTGTTAGATCCAAAGTGCAGTGCATTCGTTCCTATTGCCCTTTTGACAGTCCTGGTTTACGAGTTCAATAGCACATCGATGTTCTTTTGAACTCTCCAAATAAAATTATTGATTATTTCCATTATATAATTGTTGCGCAATGTCTAGCTATTTTATATGCGAAGTTTTTTGAAATTTGTTTTTATTTATCGAAATATTCGATTCATTTGACACTTCTAATTGTTAATTACAGAGTGGGGCAAAAAAGTGGCTTTCTTGACATTTTGGGACCCGAACATTTATTTTTTTAAAAATGACTCCCCCCTAGGGGTAATTTTATGCGGGGAATCGATTGCGCATTTTCCTGAGCCATAAAATGCTTTCCTGATTCAGGGAAAAGTTGGATTTTTGAAGCGAATCTTCATTTTCCTCGTGCAAATCACTTTCTAGGGATAATTTTATGCGAGAAAGCGATTGCACATATTTTCAAAGCATAAAACAATTCCCTAATGCATAAAAATGATATTTCTCATTTCAAAATCACTTTCTCTCATAAAATTACCCCTAGAAAGTGATTTCCAGAAAAACGAGGAAAATGATCATTTTTGCTTTAAAAATCCAATTTTTTCCTGAATCAGGAAAGCATTTTCATAGTTTGGAAATGCGCGCAATCGATTCCCCGCATAAAATTACCCTTAGGGGGTCATTTTTAGAAAAATAAATTTTCGGATCCCAAAATGTAAAAAAGCCACTTTTTTGAGCCACCCTGTAAAAATGCTGCAATTTTCTAACGAAATAGACATTTATAAAGAGCTTGCTGATACGGGATTTACTATCGACTTTATTCTCAACACTTTATATGAATTCAATTTGGAATTCAAGGATATTGCTGCAGATAGACCAATCACAAAAGTATGCACAAATTAGTTATTTTGCTTTGAGTCTATAGGTTTAACCTTAAGTCTTTGTCAATGTATTTTTTATAGTCTGTTTCCCGAAGAGTTTCTAAAAGTTCGAGCTCGTTAGTCAAGTGGCTAGGACTTCAAATTCCATTTTCGATTCCACCAAAATCGAAATTCAAAAAATGTTCAGTTGTAAAAAAACTTTACATGGTGTTCCAAAAAATCCTCCATCTGGTAATTTTTTGGCGAAAATTTTCCAAAAAATTTTTTCCCCAAAATTACTCATTAGGGGTATTTTTATGCGACAAATCGATTGCGCACATCGAAAAGCCTTGAAAACGCCTACCAGCCCATGAAATATAAGATTTTAGTATTTTTTTCAGTTATTTTCGGTAGGAATTCCTATTGAAAATATAAAAATTGAATAATTCATGACATAGTTTACAAGTAGGGGGGATACACTGGACCCTCAGGATGGATGGATGGATGAATGGCCTTTCAGAGGAGGGTACATGATAGAATTTTCAAAAATTTATATGATGAATGAATTAAAAAGGGGGAGGGTACAAGAACCCTCATGATGGATGGATGAATGACTATAAAGGCGGAAGGTCCGAGAATGAAGGAGTGGGATACTGTACCCCCCTTGGTAACCTATGATTCATGGTCCTACCATGAATTATCCAATTTAAAAAAAAATAACTGAAAAAATACGAAAATCTTATATTTTATGGTCTGGGAGGCGTTTTCAAGATTTTTCGATGTGCACAATCGATTTCTCGCATAAAAATACCAATAATAAGACATTTTGGAAGAAAAAAATTTTTTGAAAAATTTTCGCCAAAAAATTACTAGATAGTGATTTTTTGGAACACCTTGTATTTCGAAAAAATGTCCAAAGATTTATGGAAGAACCTAATATTTATACATTTTTGCTGATGGATGATTAGTTTAGGTGACTGCTCATGACTTAAGCGAAGGCAAAGGCTTTGCATCCAAAGTTTTTAAAACTACAGTTTATTTTGACAACACAAGCTATGATTTTATCGTAAAAATTCCTACTTCTGAATGTATTCAAGATCTAATGGACTCTATTCTTGATTCTAACGACCAACGAGAAGTATTTTTTATTCCCTCAGGAGCCTGAGAAATAGACACGATAAACAGGAAAAATGAGGGGGTAGCCTTTACAGCCAGATCTCCGAAAAAATTTTCTTCATAAATTTTTATAGAAAAGGGTAATTTTAGTGTGCAGTGGTAGTGTCCCCGAACTTTTGTTGGTTGTCCCCGAAATTTTGTCGGGCGTCCCTAAACATTTGTTAATCTATTCCCGAATTTTTAGGCGTTTTTCTCCCGAACTTTTGCCCCCCTAATATATTGGGTTGATCTAAAAGTTCGTGCATTTCACTTTTCAAAATGATAAATCTATGGGTTTTTGGATTCCCCGCATAAAATTACCCATAGTTTGTTTATTTTGAAAGATGAAGTCGGGAAATTTTGGAATAGCCCAACACTCCTATCTGGAGGAGTATCGAAAAAATTCCCTCTAGGAAACTTGCTTGTCATTGCTAGTATTTTTTACAATTATTAGATTGGCTACGATGAAGAAAAATTGCACGCCGATATTTTAACTCAACATAATATGGAATGCCGTTATTATGAGTATTTTTCGCAACCATCTAATCCTTTGCCACAACCAAAAATATATTTTATCCAAGAAATGTCGAATAGTCATCAAGGCATTATTTTTATGGAAGATCTTAGCAAAAATACAAAAACGATTGACATATTTACACCATTAACTAATGGACAAGTACACATTGAGCTTATTGAATTTAACCCTTTTATGGGTGGCAAGGGGATCTTCCCACTCTCTCATCAGCCAAAAATTAGAAAGGATCCCCCTCATGAGCAGTATTTGAATTATGGCCCCCATTATGGATGTACTGTGTAGTGTGAGAAATAAGCATGAGTAGTATTTATTGGGGGCACATAATAGACTAACTAACTCTACATAAGAGACTAACTAAACATAAGTACTTGCTTGCCTAGCAAGCAAGTAGTGAACAGCCGTTAAGGCGGCAACAGCCTTACTGGACCGAGAGGAGGGCCACAGAATCTGTTGTACAACAGATTTCCTGTTGTGTTGTGTTGTATAACAGAATGATTCTGTTGTGTTGTGTTAACACAACAGTTTTAACACAACAGATTCAAACACTGCTCATGGGTCCAGCCGAAGGCTGATCAAAAAATCATAAGGGCCCTGATGACTGTTAAGGAAAATTAAAATTCGTACTCAAAAAATGATGACTTTATCACACTTTTGAAGATGTTCTATTTGATGATAGGTCATTTATAAAAAAATTTTCACAAAATTACTGGAGGGTGTCCCCCAGAAGGACTGGAGGGTGTCCACAGGGAGATTCCCTCAAGGGGACCCCTTCACTGGAAATCCACTCCTTCTTGCCCACTTATGAAGCCTATATTACTTTAGATTAAAAATATGCTTCAACATATAATGAACTTTTATTCGTTTATACTCCAACAAACAGAAATGCCATGGCAAAGTAAATTTCCAAAAAGTGCTCTCGAGGAATTTGAAGTGAGTATTACACCAAAGATGTTAAACCAGTTGATAGAATTTCGGCCAGGTAATAGTTTAAAAAATTTTAAATTAATGTGACAATTTAGGTCTTTTTGAAGCGCTTGTTGACAAAGTTTCAAAGCTCTTTTTGAACTTCAATTTTACTGAATTTGCACTTAGAAGTTGCAGTAAAGAATTATGTAAACATTTTTAGAAAGTATTTTTAATATTTATGCTTTTTAGCATTGCCAACAATTATATGTCATGGAGACTTATGGACTCCTAATATTCTTTGGACAGAACTAGAAAACGACCATAATTCGGATGGTGTAGCAGCAATTATTGATTTTCAGAATGTTTTTGAAGGTTAATAACATTTTCTCTTCTTATTCATTTTTTGGAGGGATGAAGAGTGTGCAGATCCAGCAGGAGTTACTCCCAAATTATTGGTTCTTAAAGCACATGTCCAATGCTCCAGCGCAATGCTAGACCAGGGGTGCCAATTGGCACCCCTTTTACAACGAGGCCAAAGATTTATGACGTGAAGCCAGAAAATCGAGATCTCTTGCACAGCGGGGGTCTCGATTAGGCATTTTTTAAGCTTATGAAATGACTAGGGGTACCATTTTGGCTTAATTTTAAGCATTTGTGCTTACTTTTTGAGGCTCCTGAGTCGAATTTAGATGAACCGGGCCCAATGTTGCTTAATTTGCATTGGACGATCGAAGTGTACCGAGATAACGATTCTTCCCTCAACATAATTTCCAAAAATAATTGATAATGAAAATTAAGTTTTAGGAAATCCAATGTTTGACATCGCTTTATTACTCACAATGTGTACGGATGCAAGTATTCGAAGAAATTGGGAAAACTCTATTTTTTCAAGCTACATAGAAAATCTTAAAAATACCTTGAAGCCTGAAGTTTGTGAAAAAATTAGTGTTAACAACGTAAATCTATTTCTTATTTATTCAGGCATGGGGTCAATGGATGGGTGGGGGGGGGGGAGTAGCCCTATACAGAACAATTTAACATAATGGTCCAATTATGTTTGTTTATTTTTTTAAAGGAAACATTTTTCTATAATGATCTTTTCGGGCATGTAACCAGGATGCAGCTTCGGGAGGGAGAAGGGTTATTACCAAAGAAATTTATAATTAGTGAAAAAAATCAAAAACATGAGGCCATTAGGAAAATTTTTTCATTTTTTTTGGATTTCGAGGGGTCGTCGTGGAGAGTCGCAAAAGTTTGTTCTACATTTTTATATTTAGCTTAAAAAAGCTTATGGTTATGCTATGGTATATTCGGCAGTAAAAATAGCTACATGTGTTGCTTTTTTCCGAACAGTGGAATCAACACAGCCTGAAAAAATGGAATTACTTGTGCAACGGGCAAAATTGGCGCTCGAAGATGCTGTAAACTT
>OZJO01020118.1:0-23974 GCA_900406225.1 Acrobeloides nanus
AAGAGGGAGGAACAACTACGGACCCTGAGCCGTGATGTAGTGAACCTTGCCCTTAGCCACACGGTGATAACCTCTAGCGTCCGGGGATCGGGGATCGAACCTTAGCCCTGCTGCGTAAATACATGAGTGTGGGCGGACCCACTACTCACTTAACCACGCAGACGCATGACTATGTAGCAATTTAAAAAAGCTATGATATATTTTAAATGTGAAGATTTAGGATTTTTTCGGATTCTGAATCTGGATTTTGAATTTTGAATTCGGATTCTGAATTCAGATTTTAGATTCTGAAATCAGGATTCTGACTCTGAATCCGGATTCAGAATCTGAATCCTAATTCAGAATCCGAACCTAGAATCCGAATTCAGAATCAGAATCCTAATTCAGAATCCGAATCTAGAATCCGAATTCAGAATCAGAATTCTGATTCAGAATCTGGATTCAGAATCCAGAATCCGGATTCAGATTCCGAATTCAGAATCTTGTCCGGAAATGCCCTATATAGTCTTTTTGAGAATGTGAAATTTGAGAATGTGAAATTTGAGAATGTGAAATTTGAGAATGTGAAATTTGAGAATTTGAAATTTGAGAATCTGAAATTTTGAGAATGTGAATTTGAGAATGTGAATTTGAGAATTTGAAATTTGAGAATGTGAAAGTAGGCCCTAATTCATACGTGGGCATTGAGTGTTCTAGGGTGTTCTTTTGAACACCTAGGGGCATTGAGTGTTCAAAAGCAGGGGGTACAGCAGGCCGGAGAGGTAGCAGGCGCGTGAAGCGCGCCTGTGCCTCCCCATTCATACGACATGAATTTTTTATTGTCGTCTTAAAAAAAATCAACTTGTTCCCTTGGGGGACCAAAGGTGATTTTTTAAATTCAAAAAAATGCCTTGGTTCCCCCTTATGTTTTTACAAAATTTCAAAAAACGTAAGGAGGAACTAAGGTAAAAAGATGCTTGGGGCATAGCACTTTTTTTTAAAAGTAGAACATCCTTGTGCCCAAGTATGGTCCAGTCTCCCCCTTACTCATGTATGATCTCGATATTTAATATTTATTTTTAAGAGAATTCCAAAGACGTAAAGGTTTATCACCAACTAAAGAACTCGATGAAGCAGCGATGGAAAAAATGATACGACCTAGACATCGTAGAAATTCAGGATATAATAATTTATACGATCAATTAATCGATCTGATAAACAGTCACAATAATCCTGGTAAATGGAATCGCTCAAAATTAAAATATAAAATTGACGGCTATTCGAACGACATGTCAGAATTGGAAACTCGGTATTCAAAATAACTTTTTTTAAAATTTATTCTATAGATTCGCCATACAAAAGGCTTTCGAAAAATATTCTGAAATTATACCCTTGGATTTCGAAGAAACAGAATATAGCTTCGAGGCAGACATTACCATAGACTTTGCTATCGGTGATCATGGAGATCTAACGGTTTTCGATGGACCAGGTTATAAAAATTATTTTTATTTCTGATCTAATCCATTTTTAGAAGGAACGATCGCTCACGCAACTTTTCCATCAAGTTCAATTCACGTAGTTCATTTCGATGATGCTGAAAATTGGGCATATTTTAATGAGCAGAAAATTATTTCGTAAGTATTACTTTTAAGACATAAGGAACCGTCCATAAATTACGTTTCCAAAAATATCGATTTTTGGATCTGTCACCCCTCCTTCTGTGTTCTTATGAAATTAGTTTTAAAGAATAACCACAAAAATTTTAGAGGAGAAGCAATTGATTTTCAACAAATAGCAATGCATGAAATCGGTTAGTTTTTAATAATAAATTATTATCATAGTTGAAAGCTTTATACATGGTGGCTAGGCTTTTTAACTGGCGTCCCGAGCCACGGCCCGGCCCAGCCTTCAAATTTTTTGGCATCCCGGGCCGTGGCCCGGGCCGTGGCCCGGGCCGTGGCCCGGGCCGGCCCTAAGCCGGACCAAAAAATTTTTTGAGAAAAAAATTTCTATTTTTTTGGTGAAAAATGTCTATTTTTTTCAATTTTCCTATAAAATTGTCCATTTTTTCAATAAAAATTGTCAAAAAAAGCTGTTTTTGCCTATAAATGCGAATTTCAAGTTTTTAAAGGGGGTGTAACATTTATGACGTATTCTCTAAAAAAACGCGAAAAATTTTTTCTAAAGAGGACCTTTCTAGGCCTAATTTTATGCGGTGAACCAATTGCACACATTACCGAAGCATGAAAACGCTTCTTTAACCCTGATTCAGAGAAAAAAGTTCGTTTTTTGAACCAAAAATTGCCATTTTCGATGTCTAAACGTCTTTTTAACGTGTCGAAAATGTGCGCAATGAATTTTTCGCCTAGAAATTACCCTAAAAAAAACGGTTTTTAGAATAAAATCAGAAATTTTTTTTTCGATTTTTCGAGAATACGCCATAAATGTTAAGCCCTTTTAATTTCACGGAATATGAGGTATTTTTTGTCTTTACAAATACGGCCTGGGCCGGCCCAGGCCTTAAAAAATCTGGCTCCTCGGGCCACGGCCGGGCCGAGGGCTGGCCTGGGCCGCGGGCCGGCCCTTAAAAAGCCTAATGGTGGCCCATAAAAAGTTCCATTTCGCAGGATGGCATAAAAATGCCATTTTTTAGAAAAAAAATTTTCTAAAAATGAACTCTTGTTCTGTCACTGAAATGGCCTCTGATAGCTGGGGGTGGGTGGGGGGGGGGGGGGGTCCCTGGGTTATAATGTGAAAAACCTATATTATTTTTTTTAAAGCTTTTTAAGCTAAAAATGCTAGGAAAATTGCGATTTTTGTTGTAAAAATGGAAAATATAGTTTATTTTTGGTGAAAAAAAATGGTTAAATTTGGACATTTTTGTGAAAAAAATGGAAAAATTTGATTAAAAAATCTTAATGGGGACCATTGGAATTTTTTTTAATTTGTCCAAAATTTTTGGAAAAAAAATTTCTTTGAGAGGACCAGAGGGATTTTTACAACCTTGGAATCGATAAGGGGAAGGAGAGACTATCTCCTCTCTGAGAAGGAAAAGTTTTATGGGCATATTTTTGAGGACCCCAGTTTTCCATAAGGAAAAAATTTAATGATATTTTCGAAGCAATCCGACCTCGAAATTCGCATTTTTTGCAATTATAAGTGTTCATGCATTTTTTCAAACATTTTGATCTTTAAAAACTTTGGCAACGGACGTAGACGGCCTACTGGAAAATACAATTAAAATTTCTACTCAGATCATTACTCTAGAAAACTTCTGACGGTGGTCAAAAAATTTGAAAATCCCTAAAATGTTGAAAAATTTTTTAATTGTGCATAGCATATATACAACTTAGGTCATGCAATTGGAATGCAGCATATCAACGACAGAAATTCTGTTATGTATAAAGATTATGTACCTCCAGTTGATAGTGATGGAAACTACATGTTTCCAAGTTTCACTTCTTATGATATCGAAGAAGCGCAACGGATATATGGTATACCATGGCATGACAAAAAGTTGCTCAAAATGGAAAAATGTTGCAATCAACTCAAGATAAGCTCACAAGGAATCCTATCAACTTTCCATACTCAAAAACTTTTCAAACCTAGCTCAAAAGATTTTTTTTCTACTACCGCTTCTTATGATATTGAATATATACAGGGTGCAAAAAACCGTAATTTTGCAAATTTTCGAGCAATTTTTTGCAAAAAATTTTTGTTAATTTTTTCCATATGACCCTATAGGGGTTTTTCTATGCGAAAAATCGTTTACGTGCATTGAAAAATCGTGAAAATTTTTCCCTAACCATGAAATCGCAGAAAATTTGAAAAAAACGAAAATTTCTGTGTTTTTCTGCGATTTCATGGTCAGGGAAGCGTTTTCAAGATTGTTCAATGATCGCAAACGATTTCTCGCTTAAAAAATCCCCCACAGGGTCATTTAAAAAAATAAAAAAATTGCTCGAAACTTCGCAAAAGTATAGTTTTTTAGCTACCCTGTTATTCATGCCCGCGTTTATTATAAATTTTTTTGGAATTATCGGCCCATGCTGCTTCCTTGTCGAAAATTCTGTAAACTTTGATTTTACTCTATATTGCTGCATTTTTCCATTTTGGGATACAGTTTATCACACCGCATAGTAATTGTATAAATCAGAAATTAAAGTTTAAATTGTAGGAAAACGGTATACTCTCTTAAGTGATATACTAAACGGTGTAGACTTTTATGGCATCAATGATGATGATGATAGTTATGACGAGTATTACGGTGATTGGAATGGTGATTATGACCCGCCACCAAATAGTAAAATCTTATTATAAGTACCTAATGTGCTTAGGATCATAGGTGACCAGTAGGGGGGGGGGGTACATGGTCCAAAAAATACAACATTTTAAAAATTTTCAATAAAATACGCCATATTTTTCAATTTTTCCATATGACATGTCGTATTTCCTTTAAAAATAAGTTTTTAAGCTAAAAATAGTCTAAAATATCGATTTTTAGCTTAAAAACGGTAAATTTTGAAGAAGAGAAAATCATAAAATGCTATCAAAACATGCACAGGGTGTTTCAGTGATTTGCCACAATTTAAAATGCAATACCTTTTGATAGAAAAAATATTTTCTCATGCGGTTTTTTGCAAAATGCTTACAAGGAAACTGTCAGTACATGTCCATCGAAATTTTTTTCGAGACATAGCTATATTGTAGAGCATAGCCATTTTGGCTTTAGAAAAAATAAAATTAAGGCGTCATTCGTTAAGCCTGAGGAGATAGAGCTCATTGAAGTTTATTTTTTTTAAGCCAAAAATGGCATAAAAATGAAAAAATCGATATAATGCAAAGAAAAATGGATTTTTTTACGGATTAAGTATTAAAATTGTACCTAGTTTAATTTTTAAGCTTTAAAAGATTAAATTTCGCGAGATAATTTTTAGTCGAAAATGCCTCCTAAATAGCCAAAAATTCAATATTTTCCAATTTTCCTCAGTAAAAATTAAAGTTTTTTTATTTTATTAAATATGCCTGAAATCAGGGTGCTGTCTAAGAATTTTTGCAAAAATCACATGAGAAAATATTTTTCATCAAAGATATTGCACCTTGTATTTCAGCGCGCAGCGCCGAAATATTTTTACTCATTCAGTCGCTTGAAGTCGCTCAGCAGCCGCTCAAAAATCGCTCGGCAGCTGCTAGGAGGAAGCTCGGCAGTCATTCAGAGGTTTTTATTAGCGCTATGAGATCACCCCATGCTCGGAGAACAACCTAATATAAAGTTTAGAATGCTTATTTGGAACGTACTTTTGTCCAATTGGTCATAAATGTAAAGATCAGGATGAAAATGGAGAATATCAGTATTGTACTGATGTATGTCCTCTTTTTGATATAAAATTATTTATTTATTATAGGATTGGACTGTATGTGACGATGGACAATGGTGTCCGGGAACAGCTAAATGTTACGATAAGGATGGAGATGGAGTTATTGATAGTTGTACCAATGTAAAATAGTTACGTTTAAAAGTAGATTTAAAATTTTTCTTTTAGAAATTTACAGAATGTGGCAATGGTATCTGGTGTCATGGACCTAATTCGAAATGTTACAAAGAGAATGGTAAAACGAAGTGTGCTCGGGTAAGAACAATTTTAATGAATAGTTATTGTTAATATCTTAAAACTATGACAATGAGGTCGACCATCCCCTTCATGCAAGGACGCAGTTGGACCCCCAGGCATGGGTGGGCACCTCAGGCACTTTTTGCTACAACAAAAAAATTTGATATTTTAAAGGAAAAAATAGAAAAAATACTTTTAGGTACTTTTTATTAAAAGGTAGTGAAGTTTTTGATAAAAATGACATTTTTTAAATTTCAAAACATAAAGGGGGGACTCTTATGTTTTTCCCTTCAGCCGGAATGGAGAACCTGTCGTGGAGAACCTGTGTTTCCTATGTATGAAAACCCCTGCGTACAAAAAATTAGCCGATTTGGAGCTAATTTTTAAAAATTGAAAATTTTCAATTTTTTAATTGGGTAACCGCCATTTTTAAATTTTTATAAAAAAAAATAAAATTGCCATCGTGTTCCTCATAGTTGAAAACTTCCGAGTACAAAAAATTAGCTTGATTGAACCAAAAGAGTGATTATAAATAATTTTTGCACTCAAAAATAGGGTTAATTTTTGTAAAAAATAAATTTTTTGACCCCCTAAATGAATTTTCCTGAAATTTATGCCATCTTGTTCAGCATACTTTTTTGTGTGCTGAACAAGATGACAAAGCTTTCAGCGTAATTTAACTTTTTGCAAGCTTTCGCGCGCCGTGTGGTGCTTGGTGGGGGGCCTGATCTACGTCCTAAATGCTTATCTCCATCGAATTCGAGTAACTCACATGGCGATGAGCATGGGCCGGAATTTTGGCCCCTGAACTATGAAAAAGGTCATAATTTTTGTGTAATTTAAATTTTTTAGGTCTATGATGTTTGTCCGGGTGATGCGGGCTTCTGCTTAGGGAAAAGGAAGTGTTATTATGATTTATTTAGCTTTGAATATAAATGTAAAATACCTTAAAACTGCTCAAATAATAGTACAGTCAAACCTCTACATAGTGACCCCTACGGCCGATTTGGTGAACCCCACAATAGTGACCTCCTACATACAATAAAGTTGCCTGATTTTGCAATAAAATAGTGTGTATTGAAGCGAATGAACCTGTTATGTATATTCTGCCATGCTTATTTTCAAATTCTAAAATTTCAGATACTCAAATTGCAACAAACATTTTTTTGGCACAATTTTTAAGCTTGTAAAATAGAAGTTTGTAAAAAATATACCATCAAAGTGTTTGTATCAGATACGACTTTAGTTGAGGTGTTAATTGAGGACAGCGGTTCTTATATGAAAGTATAGAGTTAGTAGGGGTGTGCAAAGGAAAATTTTTTTGATCCGACACCTAGTCTTAGAAAAAATCAAATTTTCGTTGTTTTTGCCGTTTTTCATAAAATGACGTTTGAGATGTTATCTCGAAGTTTTAGGACATGCGATTTTTATGTTAAAATAGAGTTTTTGGAGTGAAAAAAATTTAAATTTTTTGTCCGCAGGAAAGCGGAGAAAATCGATTTCAAAAGCCGATTTAACACCTCAATTAAAGTTGCATCTGATACAAACACTTCTATGGTATATATTTTTTAAATTCCTATTTTTTGAGCTCAAAAATTAGACCAAAAACTTTTTTGTTGCAATTTGAGAATCTGAAATTTGAGAATTTGAAATTGAGAATGTGAATTTTGAGAATGTGTCAGATAATCCTCCCGAGTGGGCTCACTATGTAGAGGTTTACTGTAGTTGTTATTGCTGAAAGGCGACTTCAAACGACAAAAAATTGTAAAAAAATAATAAGTACTTAAAAATTAAATGAAACAAAAAAATTTTGAAAATGCAAAAAAATTACCAAATACTGCATTAAATTGAATAAAAATTTTTTTACGATATTCTCAGACAATTCTCTTTCAAATGCAAAAGGAATTAGATCAAACTTATACGTACTTATTTTTATATCGCCTTTTTAATTATACATTATTTCACGAACTTCAAAATGTATCTACTTTGTTTTCATGCAAATCATTTTTCGAGATCTTGGTCTCAAAATATATTCGTGAGGCCTGTAGAAAAAATTTATGCAGCTCTTTTCTTTTTTTATTGAAAAAATATGAATTTTATTGAAAAACCCTGGTTTTGGGGTTTTTTGATACTTTAGGGTTTTGCTGAAAGTTTTTCTTCTACAATCAAAAATCTAGCTCGATA
Organism: Acrobeloides nanus; assembly: GCA_900406225.1. Classification (NCBI taxonomy): domain Eukaryota; kingdom Metazoa; phylum Nematoda; class Chromadorea; order Rhabditida; family Cephalobidae; genus Acrobeloides; species Acrobeloides nanus. The sequence goes on from OZJO01020118.1 coordinate 7,776, forward strand.
GCTTTTTTATTACTGTCCTCACGAACATTTTGAGACCAAGATCTCAAAAATGGTTTTCATGAAAAAAAAGTAGTTACAATCTCGAAAAAAACTTTTTTCAAAAACGTGTGGCACATGGTTAAAAATAGTTTTGTATAAAACTAATTTATAAGCATAAATATTCATGTTTTTTGACGATTTGCCAGTGCCCCCATTTTTGACACTACTTTTGCCCGCCATGTGTAGGGCTCTGATTTTTTCTTGTAACTTTTTTGTTGTTTTTTTATAACCTTTTGTTTTGTAACTTTTTTGACTTTTTTTGTAACTTTTAAAACTTGTAACTTTTTACTGTTTTATTGTAACTTTCTAAATTTTATTAAAATGTTTTTTGTCCTTAAGTTTTTAATTAATAAAAAAATGAAAACTAAAAAGTTGATTTTTCACTAATGCTATTAAATCCACATACGGATAATTTACCTTCACCCTGTACATGGGCCAAATAGTCATTTAAATAGTGGTAGTGCTTCCTGGAATTTAAAAAATGGGTCAGAAACAGTAAATCGTTTTATTAGTGCTGAAAAAAATATTTACCGTTTTCATTTTTTAATTATTTTTTGTTAATGAAACGAAAAATTTTTATCTTGTGATCATACGTGGGCAAGGAAGGGGGACTGGGAAAGTGGTCCTTAGAAAATTTTGAACCAAAATAAGAAATGGTCTATTTTATAGTAGTTTTACCACCTCTTACAAAACACAGATGTGTGGTTTGGCTGTTTCCTTAGGCTGCTCGGTAAATATCTCGACCAGCTATTCGCGGCGTTAAATGCGGTGTTAAATGTCTCGACTTACAAATATGTCGAGACGTTAAATGTCTCGACCTAGTCTTTTGGCCAACTTTACTTAGCCGTGATCGGCTATGGGGCATACCTCCCCAAAATTCCGAAAAGGTGGAAGCAGGAGTCAATATTTAAAAAAAATGTCGCCAATCGACTCAGCTCTCCGAGCGCTTCAAAACGAGTACCATATCATGGGATACAAAGAAGACCAAATGGATGCTGATGAACCCGTTGAATTCATATGATCTGGTTCTTATAATCAACGACGCTGAGATTAAGCATGTGGAATATCTTCGCCACCTTGGAATCCGAAACTATGCTACAAAAATCACGTCTCAAGAATCACTGTGAAATGCAAACAGGCAGTGAGAGTTCTATACTGAACAATCCGAAAATGAGCGCCAAAGAAGACCCTTGAAAGTTTTACAAGACGACCGTCGAGCCGATCATGACGTATGCAATCGAAGTCTGGTACCCGTCTCAAGTTGTGCTCCAAAATTCCGTTGAACATGCCAAAAAATTTGCCGCTAAGTTCGCCACCAATGACTTTACCTCGCCCTACACCAACTTACTTGAAAGACAAATGAAAACCTGTTTGCAGAATGGCCGTGGAAAAGAGAGCTATTAGCGTGAACAACTACGTGAAAGGCTACCGAAAGCTGCCGGATAACGCCATTGAGAGCAGTCGAAAATCTACGGTGAAGTAACAGAAGCAGATATTCCTTAGGGCTCAGCATGCCGACGCCGACCCTGAAGACTGTTAAAAGCAGCTCCCTCAACACTGTTCGAAGGATTTTGAACGCGCTGCCGGCTGACATCGTGGTGACTAGACACCCAGTGCCTTTCAAAAGCGCCATAAAACGGACCGAAATCTACGAGAGGTTAGCCGAATATGATTTTATACACCAATCTTCCTATCACGAGATATCGAGGTGAAAAGTTGCAAAAAAAATTCATTATAGTTTGTGCAAAAAGAATTCGACGCATGTGGGATTTGAACCCAACTTGTGTACTTATTTTTTTGCAATTGTTCACCTCGATATCTCGTGATAGGAAGATTGGTATATGAAATCATATACATATTCTTAATATACTATTTTTTCCTGATTTTTTGAGATAGGTCTCATAAAAATCTAAGTGTGGCAGAACTAGTGGTTCCCTATTAAGTCCTGAAGAAGCTTTGGTAAAGCATCCACTTTGATCGCACATTGTTCTGGAGTATTTTACCTCAAGCATTTTATTGTAGCGAAAAGTTCTATATTCTACTACATTAAACGTGTAATGTTTCTCGGAAACGAGTGATTTAAACTGCCGATGCTAAAACAAAAGTTGTAGGGGATGATGAGAGAAAACGATCTCACAACTTTTATGAGGGTACCTTCTCAAAAAAATTTTTTCAAATTTTTTCAACTTTTTAAAGGAACCTGTACGAGATAATCGGAGTATCACTTGGAGATTCCCTACTTCTGCCCTCCGAGCGCGTTAGCGCTCGGCTCTCGGTACTAGAGTAAAAATGCTGCTCAATTAGATAGCTTGTTTTTAAGTTACTCCGGAACAGAGACGTGCAACATGCGACGATCATGAGTGCCTTTTTGAAGGCATCCAGGATCAAAACAAAGCTTGCGGAAGGAATACTGAAAATTTGTTGAAGAAAAATTTGATAATTGGAGTCTGTTCTTGAAAATAAATATATATTTGGGCTTATATCAGAAAATAACTAACTATCGTAGTTACTGTTTGTTGTGTCTGTGTGGTGTATGACTAATACCCGTGCTAATTTACATATGCGTACAGTACCGAGCAAAAATCTTGGATCACTTAGATCACGCACGATGGATACCCTCCGAGGACTTATGGAGTCGATGCCCCGAAGAATGAAGGCCATTATCAAGTCCAAGGGCTACCCGACGAAATATTAAGCACTTTCTGTTGTTTCTGTTGTTTATTTGTCGTTTTGTCACCTTAAAATTGAATAAAATTATACCAAAATCACATATTTCGCAAGTTTTCGTGCGTGATCCAAGACTTTTACTCGGTACTGAATGTGCAAGCGTGTATGTACCTGTGTCCGTGCACATTCTCTGTAGTCCAACTATTCAGATGGTATGCTCGGTGCCACCTATGTTAGTTTTTATTTATTTTATTTGGAATTACGATTTTACAGATTATGCACAGAACTTATCGAAAATGATCTGCTTGTAGGTAAAAGGAAGAAATCCTAAAGAGGCTGTGGCTCCTTTTTTTACTAAAACTCGATCTCGTCCATACTTTTTGGACATTTTTCCTGATAACTTTTTTAGCTTACAAAATAATCTTCGATTGTTCACAGAAACTGCCGACTTTACATTTGGTTTTCTTATCTTTTGGACTTTTTTGCGTTGACCAGATAAATGTGTTTTTTGAATATTTCCTCACATGAATCTAAACAAGTGCATTCGTAATTAAGAATTACTCGTAATACTGAATTATTTTTTGTCGATTGTTTTTTCTGTTTAAATCAATAAGATTTTTCTAACTCGATGTTTTGGACATTAGATCACGATTTAGATCGATTTTTGGAGCTAGTATAGATTAGCAATCGCACTGAGCGTGAAATTTTTTTCTTCTTTTTCTCTGAAAATGACCTAAATGACTTTGCCGTTATTGGTCTTCTTATCTGACCCTCTTTAGGGATACAGGGGATGAAAGTTGCTCCTCCTAGTGGTACCCCTGGAGACTCCCCTACCATATTTGGCTAACAATGTGAGTCAATTCTAAACTGACAAGAGAAGTTCTTATCTTGTTAGTAAAAAATTGCGAAGATGGTGTCGTTAAAAAATGGTAGCCAAATCGAAATTTTTTTGTGATTGTACCACCCAGTCCCTGATTCTCGCTACGTGCATGATTTGAACGTTTTTATATTTTTTTTTTTTGATGAAAGAAAAACGATCGGAAAAAAAATAATCCACGATTACGAGTAATTCTTGATTACGGTCGATATCAGTTGTTTATATTCACTTGAGAGAATATTCAATAAATATATTTATCTGGAGAAGCAAAAAAGTCCATAATGATAAGAAAAGCCGGATGTAAAATCTGAAAGTGTTTTGAGAGTAAACGAAGATTACTTTGGAAGCTAGAAATGATATAAGCTGAGGTGCATCAAATGCTTTGATAACAATCTTGTATCACTCTTCAAGTAAAACGGCGTTTGTTGGATCCATAAAAATTGATTTGTTTTTATGAAAAGTTTAGAAAGAATTTTTTAACGCCGACCCTTGTTCGTAATCTTGATGTGGAGACTTTAGACGACTTCTTGTTTAGACCATGAGACTTTATTATATGGTTCCGAATTGGCCAAAATTAAAAATTGCCAAAATCCAAAAAATTGATCAAAATCAAAAAATTGTTCAAAATCGAAAAATTGTTCAAAATCGAAAATTTGATCAAAATCGAAAAAAAATTAATTAAAATCGAAAAAATTGGTCAAAATCGAAAAAAATACCATTTTTACATCAAAAGTGCATATTTTTTAAAGAAAAAAGTTGATCATGATCACGGTGGGGGAGGGGTAGGGGGGTCTAAAAATTTGATTACGTTATATGTGAATGACCCATTTGTATTTTATTATGTTTAACATAGGAAGTGATAAAAAGGGTTTATCCATTTGGGGCCAAATTACTTTTTTATTAGTGGTCATAAAAAAGAAGGAAGGAGAAATAATAAGAAATAGATAAGACTATCATTATGATTCGAAGTGTTTCTTCTTTACATTCATAAAAACTTCTTTTTAAATTGTAATTTTTGAATATCTTATATATTTTTTATCCATAATGTTAAAATAACTTCAGATTAGAATTCAGCGAAAATGAAAACCTTAGAAAATTGTCATATAATCTCGCTTAATCTATCGAAATTTCGAAAAATTGGCTTTCTAAAATTTATCAATTCTTCAATTTTCGAATTTTTGTTAGATCTTATATCATATGATCGATAACAGTTTTATATGTATAAATATGAGTCTAGTAGAAGGTGGTTGTAAAGTTTTATGAGGAGCTGAGCTGAAGTAAAAGGTCAGGGAAGGTACCCAGGGAACTCAAGCAAATAAAAAACAAGTATGACTCACTACATCAGGTGATCTAAATTCGCTATCGTCAACTTTAAATCACGTCATTATTATGTCAAAATCTCATGAATTATCAAATATCACTCATAAAATGATGAAATAAGGGTGGAGTCATACTTGTTTTTTATTTGCTTGAGACCCCTAGGTACCTTCCCTGACCTTTTACTTTAGCTCAGCTCTTCATAAAACTTTACAACCACCTTCTCCTAGGCTCATATTTATATATGGTTTTCGATGATGCAGAACATGAGTCTAAAATTATTTTATTCCGTACAACATCCGAGCTTTTTTAGAATGCGATTCAACAAAATCTTAAATATTATAAAACATAAAAATTTTTGGTTATTATGTTTTTTATTCAACTTGTTTCCGTCAATAGTTATCGGAGATGGTATTAAGGTTATTGGATCATCAAATGTGACGTTGCAGGTATTTATTTCCTATACATTTCTAGGAATTTTTCTTGAATTTGGGATTCTAGAATTTCTAAGATTCCAAGATTTTAGGATTCTAGAGTTTAGAATTTCGATGATTTCTAGTATTTATATGTTTCAAGTATTTCTAGATTCTATGATTCTAAGATTCAGGATTCTAAGATTTAGGATTTCTATATTTCTAGGATTTAAAGATTTTAGGATTCTAGGAATTCTAAAATTCTAGGATTCTAGAATTCTAAGATTTTAGAATTCTAGAATGCTAGGAATCCTAGAAATCATAGAATTCTAGAAATCCTAGAGTCTTAACAATAGCAGTCCGGATCGTACCTTCGGTATTTTCTGAAACTAGACCACTAACTGCGCTGGAATAAACGGGTTGATATCACTTGCGCACACACATTTTGCGCAATACACCTGCGTAGGAACATCTGCGCAGGGACATCTGCGCACGGACATTTGCGAATTTGAGATTGTACATTTGCGCATGTAATATTTTCCGCAAAAGTCCTTTTTTTCAAAATTTTTATTTTACAAGATAGTAGGACGCTACCTTTTCAATGAGTGGTCGATCATCCTCCAAAATAATTCCTATGGAGAGTTATGATCAATATAAAAAAGTATAATTTTTTTAGGATACCCTTACATTGAGGAGGTGGCAGACCTACCTTGGACTTGTTTACTTTTTAAAATTTTTTTCGGTACTTTCCTGTTATCCCGCCCGTGCTGGATGTAATGAAGTGAAAACCAAAATCTTCAATTATTAAAATTTTTTAAAGGAGTAATTTTATGCGGGGAATCATTGCAAACATTTTCAGAGCATGAAAACGCTTTCCTGGCCCTGATTCAAGCATTTTGTACTTCAATACACCCAGCACGGGCGGGATAACCGGAAAGTACCTTTTTCTATATCATATCAGTTAGTGGTCTAGTTTCAGAAAATACCGGAGGTACGATCTGGGCTGCTATTGCTAAAATCTTCGAATCCTAGAAATCCTTGAAACGTGTATTTAATAGAAATACTAGAAATCACAAGATTTTACGATTCTAGAATTCTAGAGTTTCTAATATTTCTAGAATTTCTATGAAGTCCCCTATAGATTTATCGTACTTCTATAGATCCAATTTAGGTAACCAACGGATTTGGAAATAAATTATCTCATCCACTTCACATATGGTAAAATCTTTAAAAAAAAATTTCATAGTTAAAGATACCGAAAAAAGATATAAAAATTAAAATTATTTTATTCATTTTGGTCTAAAGTTTCATTGAATTTTCAGTTAAAAACCATTCAAGCTAGTTCGCTACGTCCCAGAAATCAAAAATTTTTTATACAAATCTAGTCAAGATTAATCTTAATATCTCATTGGGCAAACAGTTAAGGAAACAAGGTGTTTGTTTTGCTTTTGCGTGTTCAAGTCATTCTTAAATTTATGAAACATTTGAAATAAGAGTTCAAAAATCTAGGAAATATTTGAAATAAATTTTTTATAAATCTATGAAACAACTGAAATAAAGTTTTTTTAAATTATTGAATTTTTTTCAATTTATTATTTTTTGTTTTAGTTATATAGTTATGAAGCTCCGAAAACAAAACAAACGCCGCGTTTCTTTCGCTGTCTTGATCTTCCATTCTGTTCTGTACATTTTTTAAATATGCGATGATTATAAACAAACTATTTATTTTTCTGCTCACTCTAGAGAAAACAAATGATTTGAAAATCGAAATAAGAAAAATTTGAGTATTCGATTATTGCTTATGATTAATTTTTATACTCTTTGAGTAAATGTTCATGAGGTAGAGAGGTGATTCGATACACGATTGCGAGGCGCTGTCATCTAGTACACTTTGTTATTCACCTTTTGAAATCTAAACGATATTGTAGTGTGTGCCTGAAAGCAAACAATCTTTGAAATAGAAGTTCAGTTAAAAAATTTCAAGATATCGAATTTGGGTCAAAAATTCGAATTCGCTTCTAGTTACATAGAAAAGAAATTCTGAATAGAAGGTATCGCAAAGAAACGCGGCGTTTGTTTTCGGAGCTTCATAACTATATAACTAAAATGATAAATTAATTAAAAATTCAATAATATAAAAAAAACTTTATTTCAGTTGTTTCATAGATTTACAAAAAATTTATTTCAAGTGTTTCCTAGATTTTTGAACTCTTATTTCAAGTGTTTCATAAATTTAAGAATGACTTTAACACGCAAAAACCAAACAAACATCTTGTTTCCTTTCACTGTTTTGTCCAATAAGATATTTCAAGTGTTTCATAAAACTGCAAAGCAGTTTTCCTTCTTTAACAGCGTTAAGAAACAGTTCTGTTTTTAGTATTGTAATTTATCCATCGTTCACATAAAAATGGGCCCTCGCTGATGATTTTGATCGTAAAGGAAAAAATTATAGTCATTTTTATGCGAAATTCATGATTTAGCTATCTCCTATTTTAACTAATTTTTATGAAAAGTGGGATTTTTAGCGAAAAAATCGATTTTTAACGGCTTAGATGGATTTTCCCGGGAAAGTGATGTTATACAAAGTGTTCCCCTTAAGATTTGACGGTGAAATGACACCTCGCGGAAAAAATTTGACCGTGTAGAAAAAAAGTTATGGTCGATTTTATGCAAATTTCTATGAAAAACAAAAAAAGTTAAAGTTTATATGCATTTTTATCACAAAATCGTTGTTTTAGAAATTTGTTTTGACCTCCAAAACGAATTTTTTTTCAAAAAAAGCTCGACGTCCTCTTTTTAGGGACACTTTTTTACGTTTCTTAATATAATAAAAATAAAAATTTGACTGTGTAGATTTTGAGAAATTTTTCTGAAATCGAGAAGACCCACAAAAAGTCGATTATTCGTTTTTTAGTGAAAATCTTATAAGTGACCCATCATTTTGTAGCTATTGGTCTGAGAAAAAATCGCAGGCTAAAATTAAATTTCTAGCTTTTATCTGACAAAAGATTACGAGCAAAAACCTTAAAAATAGGCGTAGGAACATCCAAAAATAAAAGTTGTTCCCCAAACAAGCATACGCAATCTCTAGAGGGGATGCGTTAAATAGGGATAATTTTATGCTAGGAACACAAATATGACGTTACTTTTTTTAAAGAATGTTTCTCTATATAAACTTCGGAAAAAAATCAAATTTTCGAAAGCGCAAATAGAATTTTAAGGTGCCAAGCAATAGATGAAGATACTAACTCTATTAAAATTGACAAGGCCGTTTTCTATCCCCCTTTTGATGAGGAAAAATCGATTAATGCCAGCATAATCGAGAACGGTGGAAATGCATCTCTTCATCTTGACTCTATTCTGCTTAAAAAGATGAATATATCCAACCTATATATGTATTCTGGTATTTTTTAAGAACGATTTTTTCACGATTCATGTTTTTAGGCATTTGGACATGTTCGCTTACTACAGCTCAAAACCAAACCGTAAATGGAACTATAGAGATTTTACGTAAGTATATTCCGTTTCGGCACATAATTTTCGATCACGATATAGCCCATTTCAGCGGGAGATACTAAAAAAGTTCCCAGACCCTGTTAAAACACCAGACCGTCCGATCTGGCAAGTTAAACAACGTTAAGGCAGCGGGTTCGATCCTCGTCGGCACAACTTTCTTCCAGATGGTTAAATTGAAAGGAAATTTTTACATACCCGTATTTTTATGCGAGGAATACAAATCTGAAGTTGTTTTTAAGTTTTGACCTAATCTAATCTAGATCATACATGGGCAAAGGGTCGGACTGTTCGACCCAACCCACGTCGCAAAATGGCAAAAATCTAGGGGACCTCGCAAAATTGAGGAACCTTACTTTGTTTTCTAATGGTTTCCCTTATGTTTTTCCCAAAATGTTTGAAATAAATTTTTTAAATCATAGTGGTTTTTTCACCAAAAATGACCACATTTTTGAGAGATTACCCTTATATTTACCTAAATTTTCGAAAAAAATTCAGATAATCTCGCAAATTTTTGATTGTCCAGACCCTTGCCCTTATATGATCTAGATGATATACGACCATGAGATAGTGATATCATCGAAATTTTGAATTATTATTTTCAGACATCCCTGCGTGGTCGTACATCTAGATTAGGTCAAAACTTAAAAACGTCTTCAGATTCGTGTTCCTCGCATAAAAATTTGGATGGATGTGTTTTTTCTGTGAAAAAATAAAAAAATTGGCAAAAATCGATTTCTCGAGCTGGGTATCGAACCCGATACTGTATAACTATCGAAATCTCGATCTTTACATGTTAGCCACTGCGCTAAAGTCCATTTCTGCATTCCACTCAAAAACCTGGTAGGACCAATTGCCCAATGGTTAAATACTTGGCTTTGGATCCTAATAGGGCGGGTTTGATCCCATACATGGTAGTTGTGGTCTAGTTGGTAGTGTGCCAGGTTTTGGCCCCCAAGCTGGATTCATGAAGAAGAACTTTGGATTTGTCCGTTTTTCATGAAAACATTCACTTAAATCAGTACAAGCGAATCTCTGTAAATATAGCTTTTTTTTATACATTATCAAAATTCGCATGTTAAATCGAGATTCATCTGTATATTATTTCGCGTTCTCTTAATTTCTTTGAAAGCTTTTAGTGCATCGGGCTTATGTTAAATTTTAGTAAGACCTGTAGCTTTTAAAGCAGATTGTAATTACGTATTCAAGTGGAGACGGTATAGAAATTTGGACAATTGTATTGACAATAAGTCTTCATTACAAATCAATTTCAAGCGTGATTTTGGGGTTAAGTTAGGCGATTTCGAGTTAGAAGCATCGGGTGTCAAAGTCTTCGTAAGATTTTTTTCACAATAAATTCGCATATTGCAAAATATTATAGAGAGACGAATCGACAGAAGTGGATTGTCCCGTAATTGGCTTTCCTGATCCGATCGTTTATTGGATGAAAGAAGACCAAAATATTACGGTAAATGCTTAAAAACTCGTTTAACAAATACAGTTTCAAGTTGATTTTTGAAAAAAAGCTAGCGAATGGTCTAGTGGTTAGGTCGAATGTTCTCATTCATAGAAGCATTTTTTTCGTAAAAATAATCTAAAAGGAACACGTCCGAACTCAATCTCGAATTGTTCAAAAAGTCCGTTATATTCTGATAGAGCACACCCGATTTGGCTTTGAAAAGAAAAATTAGCTGCTGGAAATCTAATCCTGAGGAGATAGTGCAGTTTAAAAGTCAAAAATTCCAAAAATTGGGGTTTTTCAAAGTGTTATAATTTTTTATGGCTAAAAGCTTTTTCGATAATCCTTTTTGAATTTATTAGGGGATGAAAAGATACAAATTATGATATATTAACCTTGACCTCAGAACTTTGTCTTCATGACTAAAAATGCGTTAGAAACATGACACCATTTTGACGCATTTTTAGCTTTGAAGATAAAGTTTTGAGGTCAAAGTTAATATATCATAATTTGCATCTTTTCATCCCCTAATATATTAAAAAAGAATTATCGAAAAAGCTTTTAGCCATAAAAAATTATAACACTTTGCAAAACCCCAATTTTTGGAATTTTTGACTTTTAAACTGCTCTATCTCCTCAGAATTAGATTTTCAGCCGCTAATTTTTTCATTTCTAAAGCTAAATCGGGTATGCTCTATCAGAATATAGCAAACTTTTTGAAAAATTCGAGATTGAGTTCGGACGTGTTCCTTGTAAAATCGTGCTCATCGTATAAAACTAAATAAAAAAGTGCAAAAATCGACCTTCCCAGGAGGGATTCGAACCCGGTATTCGTTGACTGCCGACAGTGCGCCGCCGGCACCTTAGCCACTGCGCAAAGGCAACATCGCTCTCACGCAACTTTTCCAAAAGTTTGAAGAGCCGTGGACTATATCGGGATCGGGACACTTTTTTCGGAAATATTTTTCCTTGTAACTTTTTAAATTCTTTTTGTAACTTTTTAAATTTTTTTTGTAACTTTTTTTTGTAACTTTCGACTATTTTTTTTTGTAACTTTTTAAATTTTTTTTGTAACTTTTTTTCTTGTAACTTTCGACTATTTGTTTTGTAACTTTTTTAATTTTTTTTGTAACTTTTTTCAGCAAAGACAAAAATATGGCTAGACTAGCGTTCGCAGAAAAACTCAAAAACATTTGGAATCAATTTAAATGCTGAAACACGATTTAAGCGTATAAAATGTGGAACCAACTAATTTTTTAGTCACTTTGAGACGGGGGGAGTCATCTTATTGTAACCTAGGCTGCAGGTCAAAAGGGTGGGCATCCCCCGGCTGCGCCGGGGGGGGGGGGATCATCTTATTGTGNTGCAGCCGGATTTATGTTCGTAAAATATTTTTACCTTTGCTGAAAAAAGTTACAAAAAAGATTAAAAAAGTTACAAAAAAAAATAGTCGAAAGTTACAAGAAAAAAAGTTACAAAAAAAAATAGTCGAAAGTTACAAAAAAAAAGTTACAAAAAAAATTAAAAAAGTTACAAAAAGAATTTAAAAAGTTACAAGAAAAAATAGAATCCCACTTTTTTTGGTATCTCCCGCGAAAATGGGCAATACATTAACTCTAATTTTCTTTTAGGAAGATGAACATTATTCATTTGACGGAACTATCCTAAAAATCTCAAATGCTACATACGCACATGATGGAACATATACTTGTATAGCGAAAAACAGTTTTAACCTAGATGGTATAGAACAGACATATGAACTAAAGATCGATAGAAAACTTTTTGTAAAAAGTAAGATTTTGTATACGAATCAGTAAAATAATAAATTTAGACCCATTTTCTTGGATATGGCCGTTGATTGTCATCATTGTAATTTTGGTAGTGCTCATCTTAATTATCAAAATTTCTCAATCTCGAAGAAAAAAGAATGGACAAAGATTGTAAGTACTGTGTTTTTGAACAAAAAGAATAAGCAATTCGTGAATCGATTTATTAGTTTTTTTTATTAGTTCAAATTAAAAAATCGAGACTAGCTGCTTAGATTAAAATTTAAATATGAAATTTTAGGTTAGAGAAAACCCCAAATGAAGAATAGCTTAGAACCTTTATTGGAGAATTGAAAAAGAATAAAACATCGAAAATATTTGCTATGTTTACATCTTTAAAATTTCATAAAATATAAAAAATGATCAACTTAAAAAATTATTATTTTTCTAGCTTCAACATATATTTATATATTCTTGACTAAATCCATCATGAGCAAATGTTTTAGGATATAATTCTTTGTTGTAATTTTTTTGGTCCTTTTTTGTAATTTTTATTATGTAATTTTTTTGAGTCGTTTTTGCAATCAAAATGAGTTTTTTTTGTAATTTTTTATTTTGTAATTAAAAAAAATTTTGTTTGTATTTTTTTTATAGATTTTTTGTAATTTTCAATAAAAAGACACTTCTCGATTTTCATCTGTAATCGATCGATCAAAATATTGCGTAACAATAAATATAACAAACTTCAGTCGGGGATGTCATCTTGACCTTAGTCTGTAGGTCAAAAAGGTGAGCATCCCCCGGTGCAGCCGGGGGAAGGGGTTTTACCTTATTGTGACCTTAGGCTGCAGGTCAAAAGAGTGGGTATCCCCCGGTGCAGCCGGGGTGTTTCATCTATTGTGACCTTAGGGCCCCCGGCGCAGCCAGGCGTATCAACCTATTGTGACCTTAGGCTGCAGGTCAAAAGGATGGGCATCCCCCGGCGCAGCCGGGGTATGACTTTGAATTTTGGGTGCTAGTGGTAAAAATAGACCCAACTTCGACTACGCCTATCTCCACAGGGTTACACTTTCGCCCCGGGACCCCGAACTAAAGTTGCTTCATTCACTTGGCCCAATAACATTTCCAATATGGGTTTTGATAAATCGGCAAAAAAATTTTTGTGCGCCAGGCATTGGACGAAAGCTCGATTTTCTCAAATAACGTGTTTTATATAGTGATATAAAATTTTTTTAACAAAAATTAGATTTTTTAGCTAAAATAAATATCACCATCGTGTTCAGCATGACCTATAACTCGAAAAAATAAAATACGACCATGCAGGGATGCATCAAGAAGCTATATAAGGATTCAGTACCCCAAACTTCGTAAAAAAACATTCTTCGTTGTCGAGAAAATTTAACTCAAAATTTATTAAAAAATGGTCGAAATTCACTAAAAATTATGCAAATTTCGACCATTTTTAATAAATTTTGAATTAAATTTTCTCGAAAACGAAGAATATTTTTTTGGGGTACTATCGTTTTTCGATGCGCGCTCTATCGATTGGCGGCAGAATTTTTCAAAAATTCCTTATGGAATTCAAATTCAGGTTTTTGTTTCGATATTCAGACTCGTTCAAAATTTTTGAAAATATTTGAATATTGTGTGTCCTATTGGCCAACTAATAACAGAGAATGCATGTGAAAATCTTTTAAATTCGCTGAGGATATTCAACTTTCTTTGGAGGGGAGAGGTTGTGCTGAATGATATCCTGTGATTCTATCTATTATCGATACATAAGAATGCATTTTTATGTCAGCAGGCATTGAAATAATAAACACACTAGACAAAGGTCTAAGCACGAATTATCAGCAGCATTTGCACTCCCACAACAGGCACTTGAACTACAGCAGCCATTGTCTTCCTGTATTTTCTCTCGGGGTCTGGATGGTTGTGCGTGGCTAAAATACATGGGTATGTCCCTAAAGTTCGTGTACACCCTACATGAGAATTTTCTTCATGACAGAAAACTTTTCACAAAAAGTAATTTTCTACAAAGTTGTTCGTCGTGATCTCAGAAACAACTTTGTAGAACATCACTTTTTGGCAAAAGTTTTCTGTCATGAAGAAAATTCTCATGAAATTAATTAGGGTGTACACGAACTTTAGGGGGACACTGTATGAATATATTTAGTTGCTCTTAAAGTGATTTTGAAAATATATGACTAAAAATGAGCAATTTTTGAGGCATAGACTCGAATGAAACGAAGAGGATGAAACGATACGAATGAAACGTCATAATGGAAAAAACCAATAAAAATTTTTTCCATGGAAAAAATTTTTATTGATTTTTTCCATTATGTCGTTCATTCGATCGTTTTATCCGTATCGTTTCAAACCTTTCGTTTCATTCGAGTCTATGCCATTTTTGATCGGCTATTACCTTTGAATATAGGCAACTTGATCGAGGTTATCCTGTTTCGTTTGTATGGGAGGAGTGCTTGAAGATGGCATCGAGGTAGAATAATGCATATGTTGAATCTTTTCTGGTTCTGTTGTGATCACTTCTGTAGTCGGCGCATACATTTGATAAACTAAAAATAAAAAATGGAAGCTACTTTAACTCTTATATCCTCCCCCCCATTGAACGTGGGGTCTAAAATAGAAAAATTTTCGAAAAAATCACCCTATTATGAGTAATTTTATGCGGAAAACACGTTGGTGATTTGCGTAAAAACGCGCTCCATTTGTTAAAGAATCGAATTTTTACATATTAAGAAACGATGTCTCGAGATGTCGAACCTGGGGTGGCCATAGTAACAAAACTTCGAATCAGTTTTTGAAACCGTGGTATTTTTTTTGAAACACGTATCTTCACCTATTATTTACTCATAATTAGTACCTACAATTTGAGCCGTCGATCGCCGGACAACGTGGGTTCCATTAAAATGAAATGGAGCTTGAAAAGGTTCGACAAAAATTTGAAAATTCTTTAGATTAGATAAGTTTGCCATAATTTATATATATTCGGAAAATTCTTGGAAAATGGAGCATTTTTTAGTTTTACAGCAAATTCTGAATCGTAATCGCTGTCGAGATAATCGCGTTTGAAGTTGGCGATTTTTAGAATTGGATTTGAATTTCCCGCCAAAATTGAAAATCAAGGTCTTGGCGGGCAATTCAAATTCAAAACTAATTCCAAAAATCGCCAACTTCAAACGCGATTATCTCGACAACGATAACGATTCAGAATTTACTGAAAAACAAAAAATGCTCCATTTTTCATAAATTTTCCGAATATATAAAAATTATGTCAAATTATTTTTTTTCAATTTTTCGTAAAAAAGTTTACGATCGTAAAAAAATTTAATTTGATGGCTAAAGTTCGATTTTTGATCAGCAATTGAATTTTTATCAAAAATTATTTTTTGACCAAAATTCAATTTTCGGCCAAGATTTTATGGCCAAAATTAGTTTTTTGGGAAACAATTGATCGAAAACGGATTTCTGGAGCCCCTCAGTTGACAAAAGGAAATGTTACAATACTTATGAACAACCTAATAAAAAATTGGGCTCGCAGAGCGCTTCAAAACGAGTACCATATCATAGGTTTTACCCATGGCCGAGTGACTAACGTGCTCGGCCTTAACTCATAGGGATAAGTTCGATCCCGCGCCCAAAATTCATTTTCTCTTTTGGTGGCAAAATTCATGAAAATTTTTGCATTTCCACATTTTTATGCGGAGAACATGATGGAACAATTATTTTTTCATGAAAACATTTAGAAAAATTGGCATTGATGAACAATGTTCAAGTAAGATAAAAAACGAAATTTGATCAAAGATATAAAAACAACAGCATCTGCCGAATAGCACAGAGAATCAGCTTGTGTTTAGCTTTGATTGACTGATTGATATTGCCAAGCGATATTGATATGGCTTCATCTTTTATACAGTCCAATAAAAGATTTTTGAACCTTTCATTTTTGTCAGAATGCATTAAAATGAACACCGAATGATTAAGCATGACAGTGCTCTGAGCTGATAAAAATAATAGCTTGAAAATTTTGTTGTTGTTAGATGATTGGATGTTGCTTCGTTTTTCGACATTGAAAATGAGTCATAATGACGAGAAAATTATCATATTTATTAAGAATTAGTCAATAA
>OZJO01020133.1:0-17040 GCA_900406225.1 Acrobeloides nanus
TGATAATCTTGTTGTCTGAATAAGACATATAAAATGTTGCTAACGCTAGTTGTACCAAAGTCGACTGTTGTGAGAGTACCATTCAGCTTACCACATTCGATTGATGCGTTATTATCGGCGTTATCAGCTAAAAAAAAATTAAGTTTTAGTCGAAGCAGCGTCTTGGTTTTGATATAAAGTTTTGCGGGAGCTCTATATCCTACGAGGGGAATGAACAATCTCAATTCATAGTAATACGAGATCAGCATAGAAGTGATCGCATAATATTTTGCGGAAATTGTGATGCTAGATGTTATATGTTAAATGTGAACGAAGCTCCGCAAAAAAAATATCGATCTTGCAATATGAGCAACGTTGTGTGCCGGGTGAGGAAATTCGGTTCCAAGATCAGATAGAGAAACCCGAGGTCCGACGGGAGAGAGGCCAGTCTAGCGCATCAAGGTCCCAATAATTTGGCAGAACGCTGTTGCGACTGCGCACTCCGGCTGCCATGAAAATGAATAAGTTTATGTTTGACAAGAGAGGAAGTTTCTTGTAAAATATTTTTTCTTGTAACATCTTTATTCTTTTTTGTAACATCTTTATGTAACATCGATTCTTAGGCTTAGATTTTCAGGCTTAGATGAACTTAGGACTCAGGTTCTTAGGCTTAAGAACTCAGGCTTCAAGTGGGGTTTAGCTTAGGTTCTTAGGCTTAGATTCGGATTTTTTCGATGTTACACTCAAAAGATGCTACAAAAAAATACATCCAAGTTTCTTCATAGAAACCTAGGGAACCGGCTCTTACTCGTATATAATTGCACGTCGTTCCCCAGTTTACTCCAGTATAAATCTCTTAACCAATAGGTGTAATTTTTATCGCAGTGTCCATATCTATCCGTGTGTATGCCATATTCGTTCTCGACTTGAATCATTAGTATAGGGCCACCATTTTTATATAACAATGGCTTGACCACATCCAATAAGACATTGAACCACTGTTCAACTGCGTTTATATACCTAAAGATCGAATCTTTTCAAGAAGAAAACTCCTTACGGAACGTTCCAGTGCCTTAAATAAATATTGGGTATATTTAATAACCAATACGGAAAGCCACCAAACTCAAATTCTGCATCGATATAAGGACCAGGACGAAGCAATACATAAAGATCATTTTGTTGAGCTAAAGTTATAAAATGTGTCAGATTCAACCAACCAGTAAAGTCATAGCTAAAAATTTGGTTTTTTAACGGAGTCGCATAGTGAAGTTACAACTGTTAATGAGGGAAAGAATGGAGGTCATAGGTCGGCAAGGGGGGGGGAATTTCCCCCTGACCTACGCACTCATGGACCCAAAATTGAGCGGGGACCACCGCATGGACCCAAAATTGAGGGGGGACTACCTCATGGACCCCGCCGAACATATGAGGTGGTCCATAAAAATTGGGTGTCAGAAGACTACCTCAAACTAAAAAAAGTCCATTTTTTAAAAATTTTAGCCGAATTTAATGAGGTGGTGGGCCCACCTCATAGGGATCTCCTCCCCCCCACCTGCCGATCTATGATAGAGGTAGATCGACAACATAATAAAGTAAAAAATGATTACGTTCCGTTTTCTGCCTCATGTAAATTCCACGGAACATATGTCGTGATAGCATTCATCCCAGCGGCTCGAATTTTTTGTAGACGATCTTGCCAATAATCTGGGTGAACTCGAAAATAGTGAATATCACCAGCTATATAACGAAAGGGTTGACCATCTTTTAAAAAGACGTGGTTTTCATAGTCGACCGAAAAAGTTCCTCCGTCGACTTGCGAGTATCCAAGAAATATAGTTGTCAAAAAGGCAAGAAACGTAATCATTTTCTAAAAATGAATAGTTGAGTGAATTTATTGAGGTTTTATAGTGATTTTGGTTTTCTTATCGATACTCAAAGATCATAGAAACTCAAAGCACAAATTCAAGGGTCTCCACTAATTGTATCACGAAATTTTGGCAGCACTAATTCTGCACTAATAACAAGTTGGGAAGCGCTAATTGAAATTAGTGCTCGTCTCGACGCGTCATGATGCGTCTCGATGCGTCACGATGCTTCTTGATGTGTCTCGGCGCTTCACGATGCGTCTTGGCGTGTCTCGGTGCTTCACAATGCGTCTTGACGTGTCTCGGCGCTTCACGATGCGTCTCGACGAATCTCGACGCGACACGATGCGTTGAGATGCGTCTTGACGTGTCTCGGCGCATTCACGATGCGTCTCGACATGTCTCGGCGCGTCATGATGTGTCTAGATACGTCTCGACGCGTTATGATGCGTCTCGATGCGTCACGATGCTTTTTGATGTGTCTCGGCGCTCCACGTTGCGTCTCGACTTGTCTCGACGCGTCACGATGCGTCTTGACATGTCTCGGCGCTTCACGATGCGTCTCGACAAGTCTCGACACGTCACGATGCGTCTCGAAGTGTCTCGACGCGTTACGATGCATCGAGATACGTTTTGACGTGTCTCGGCGCTTCTTCATACATCTCGACGCGTCATGATGCATCTCGACGTGTCACGATGCGTCTCGAAGTGTCTCGACACGTCACGATGCATCTCGACATGTCATGATGCGTCTCGACGCTTTTTTAAATTGCGAATATCTTTTCAGGATAAACGAATTTTCGAATGTTGTCTCTGACATCTTTATGCATCTTATTGTGGGCTATAAATTTGCTGAAGACCACATTCAATAATTCGTTTACCTTGAAGAATAAAACCGTCTCGACGCTCTATGCAATTAGTGCTTGTCTCGATATCATTGAGACGAATTAGTGTAGGCCCTAAGTCGAAATTCTTAAATTTATTTCGGCACAAAGTACTCAACCAATTTTTTCGCGAAACTATGAAATTTTAATCACATGGAGAATTGAAAAAAAGATGATCTCTCTATATATGAAGAAGAAAAAAGAAAATTTATATATAACTGGCTATAAACAAATTATTGATAAGAAAAATAATTTGGAGATGCCACGAATGAATTGTGATAGCAAGTGTTTTTATGTCTGTATTTATTGAGTTCATATTAAGCGAATATAGATGTTAGTAAACATCTCGGGCTATGCCACCGGCTTGTTTGCTTGCTATGAGCTCGTGTCTGATATATGTAGGGAAGAAATAATTCCCAAAAAGCCTTATACACCGGTGACAGAGACTTAGCTAAGCTTGGCAAAACATTCGAAAATAGCTCTGCGAAGCTTCAACCCCTTCATTAGTGACAAAAACTTCGACGCGCCATGTAATTTGAAAACCGAAAAAAACATGTAATTTGAAAATAACCGAACATGTGAAAAACACATGTTTTATATTATTTGAAAATGTTATCAATTATCTTCTTTCTATGTAATATGAGAGTAGTCGGTCGAAAAAAATTCCATACATGAATTCTATCTAAAATTTAAGTGGATTTGAACATGTTATCAGTTATCTTCTTCCTATGTAAATGAAAGTAATCGGTCAAAAAAATTCCATACATAAATTCAGTCTAAATTTAAGTGTTCTATGAAAGAGATTTTATGGGGCTTCACTAGTTGCCCACATATATGATATATGTAGGTAAAATTTTTTCGACGCCGGATTCGTATTTTTCAGCTATTTTTTGCCCCTAGAAATGATGTTTTTAGAAAAAAAATTTTTGAAAAAATGCCCTCAAAAATGACCATTTTTGTCACTTTTTTTGCACCACCCTGTATGAAAACCCACATAAAGAAACGAAGCTTTCGTTGTTTAAAAGCTCATTAGACTCTCATACTCTAAGCGCCTATTTTCCACTGATTTTGAATTTATGGTTATTGCTGACAACCAACCTTTTGACGTGCTTGCTGACAAGCACGTCAAAACCAATTTTAAAAAATCACCTGCATCAAAATGCCTAGCTAAACATCGCCTTATACATACTCTAGGCAACTGTTTTCCATTTATTATTAAGCCCCAAATTGACAGCCAATCTGTACGAAAAGCACGTCAAAACCAATTTAAAAAATCCCCGGCATCAGTTTGCTTTCTTCGAATGTCCGGCTAAACGTCATCTCATTTTTTGTCAAGTTAACATCTTGTCAGGTTACTTCTTCTGTTTGATTATGCCCAATTACACTTTAGAAGAAGTCTATAATTCAACAGCGGCATCAATAATCAAAATTTGTTTTGATGCCACGTTTTTATTAGACTTAATAATGTTGCCTTTCATCCTTTATGCAATTATTAAGTCCAAGAAAATGGCAAATTTTCGTTGGTATTTAGTCAATAGTATCCTTTGGAACACCTTAATAGAGTTAATACTTTTCGTCGGTTCACCAATTCCTCTTGGGGTCTATCCTGTTATTGTGATCAATAGCATGTTTGAGCATATTGTCGACCCTAATATCATGTATACTATAACGGAGTTTGGAGCTTTTTGTATATTAAATTTAATCCTTGGGTTAATGATGTCGATCGGTTATCGACTCATTCATCTTTTGAATTTGCCGATTTATATGCCATTTCTCAAATTTATTGATAAACCATGGGTGTTCAAAGTTGCTATTGGGTTATCTCAAGTGCCAATAATGGCCTTTATATATTTGATGTTTGAAATTCTTGTGAGACGAAGATTTGTTTTGAATGAAAATGTTCAGTATTTATTAACCGAAGCACCATTCTTGGACGATTTATTGAGAAATCGAAAAGTGATGGGTAGGTAGGGATGTTATAATGCCACGAAAACTTGGCATTTGCCACGTTTTTAGACTTTTTGGCCCCATTGTTGAACGTTTTTTAAAGAAAAGATCAAATTCATTAGGACCGATAATTTGAATAAATTTTGAGGAAAAAAATTTGATTTTTGAGAAATAATTCAAATTTTGAACAAAAATTTCGATTTTACACAAAAAAATTCAATTTTTCAACGAAAATTCGATTTTTGAGAAAAAATTGAAAATTTGATCAAAATTTCGATTTTTGATTTCGAATTTGTTCAATTTTTTTCGCGTTTTTTCAAATTTTTTCAATTTTTTTCCAATTTTTTTTAATTTTTCGATTTTTTTGTTGAAAATCGAAACTTTTGCTCAAAATTTCGATTTTTGATCAAAAATTCGATTTTTTGAGCAAAAGGTTCGATTTTCAACAAAACAAATCGAAAAATTGGAAAAAAATTGAAAAAATTTGAAAAAACGCAAAAAAAAATTGAGCAAATTCGAAAAATTGGAAAAATAAAAAAAATTCGAAAAAACTCGAAAAAATTGAAAAAATTTGAAAAATCGAGCAAATTTGAAAAAATTGAAAAAAAATTGAACAAATTCGAAAAAACTCAAAAAAATTGAAAAAATCTCGAAAAAAATTTAAAAATTCAAAAAATTATAAAAAATCGAAAAAACTCGAAAGCGCCTAATGCGCGATTCCCCGAGCGCCGCAGTCGCTCGTTCTTTCGGTTCTACCTTTAGAATTGATTTGAGTAATTTATCTACTATCATTTAGTGTTTTCCAGTCCTCAATCGGATATTTCTCTTTTGTTATTATTATCTTCGCTTGCCCCATTTGTGGGCTTCATATTCAACATTTTGTTAACCATAATTCCTATAATTTTCTTAAAGCACGTGCAAAAAGAAAGAAGCCCTAAAACATACTCGCTTCAAATCAAATTATATAGAGCAATCGTTTTACAAGGGTGGGTATTTATAATACTAGTTGATATCCCATTTTTTATTGCTTTGTTTGTTTATTGGCTTAAGCTACCGAATTCGGTTTTATTGGTACAGGTTCTCCCTATTGTTGTTAGTATGCATGGGCCGATTGACCTGTTCATTATCGGGTATGTTTTGGGGCATCATGAGAACTCGGCACCCATTTATTTTAAAAAAACCAGCCTTTGACGCATCAACTAATAGTGGTCAAAAAATAATGTTTTTTCGGCCTCTATGAATACAACCCAAACGTCTTAAAGGGAGTCCAAATTATGGCCTAATCTCCAAAAAACTTTTTTTGTAAAAAGTCGTTTCTGGAGGTAATTTTATGCGAGGAAGCGCATTCCTACAGTGTGAAAATGCTTTTCTGACCCTAATTCAGCGAAAATTGTCGTTTTTCGAATTTTTCATCATTTTTTAAAAATTTTAGAAAGTAAATTTTTCGAAGATTTTTAATAAGCTAGCGTCTCTGCTAGCTTTGATGACAAGATGAAACCTTTTATTCCTGCTAACTTCTAGTTAGCTGGGAGATAAAAAGTGAAGAGTGAGAAGTCCCTGGACAGGCTTCGCAGGCTTTGAGGGAGCCTATGCAGAGAAGCCTGGACAGTCTTCTTGGGGATGATACGTAGGGACGATGCGCTTCGCGCACATTCCCCAGAGAAATTAGATACTTGGGGGGGGGGGTAGTTCATCAAAAATTTTTTCCTATGTCTTTGAAATGAAAAATTTGAACTTCCAGGAATCCCTTTTTTGAAATAAAAATGTGAATAATCATATCATAAATAGGAATTGTTATTTCCTTCTGTAAAAATGTTTAAGGCTAAGAGATGATTCATATAATTTTTCTTCATTTTGCGAAAAAATTTAGAGGCTGAATAATCTGTCCCTAGTTTTGTGGTATTTATATCCTTTCCAGAAGAAAAGATTTTTGACCGAAGAACACATCGTTTTGTTTTGTCTCTAAATGTTGGGTTTTGTGTGCAAAAAAATAGTCGCCACTTCGTATTTTCAGAATGAAAATTTTTGCCTTTATGGAGAGGTTTGAGTTTTGCTTTTGGGCAATGAAAGAAAAATAATTTCTGAGCAATACACGAAAAATAATTTTTTGACGAGTTTAAAATTTCCCTTTTTCTGAGAAGATGTGTCTCGTTTGGGAGAGAGGTCCGGCTATCGCTATAGTTGAGATGGGGGGTGGTTTGTTCGTGTTGGGATGTCCTTTCCTAACTTCTGCGAATGCCCCTCCTCTCCTTATTGATATAAAAAAAACGAAATTTTCGCTGAAACAAATTCAAGAAAGCTGAGGGGATGCGATTCCTCGCATTAAATTACCCTAGAAAAATATTTTTTACAAAAAATTTTTTTTCGGAGATTAGGCTATGATTTGGAACCCCTTTAAGAGCTGTAGGCCCAGAAGTTCTATAGTTTGTGAATATTCGTTTAAAATATGTTTAGATATGTCATTCCTTCGAATAGAAAGGCTCTTTTTCTACTCTTTAATAGAACCAAAGAGTGGATAAAAAATGTTATGAAGAACAGTATTTGTAGCAATCAACCAACAAATGGACATGTTCAACATTGGGTTTCAGTTGCACAACTAAAAATAGCATCCCGAGTGCAGGCGTGGAATTCCAATTAGTGATTAGATAACCATGAATGTAGTTGTTGATATCTGTGCCAAAAAAATTGTTGAATAAAAGAGAAAACTCGACATTTGATCTAAAAAATTGTTGCCAGTGTTAAGCTGGACGTCATAATTAAGTTCAGCTTCGGCCGAATATTGAAAGGGAACTTGCCATAATTAATTGTATTGGGTTGTTTCATAATTGATGTGGCTCAAAAAATATATCTAAAATCAGCAAAAAAAAGGTGAAAAAAGGGTTTGGATCCGAAAAGAGTTTTTTTTCTAAAATGACCCTATAAGGAGTAATTTGATGCGAGGAATTTATTGCGCGCATTCGAACCCTCAAAATGCTTCACTGACCCTGATTCAGGGAAAAAATTGGTTTTTGAAGTAAAAATAGCTTCAAAAACCAACTTTTTCCTTAAATCAGGATCAGAGAAGCATTTTAAGGGTTCAGGAATGGATTCTCCGCATTGAATTACCCCGAATAGGGTCATTTTTAGATAGACGAGAGGACTCCATAAAAAATCTATTTATCATCCATCCCACAAGAAATTACTCACCTAGAAAAAAATGTTTCCGCTCCTCCTCTCAAATAAGATCCTTCCCTCCACCAACAATGGCCGAAAAATTACATCGCCGTGATGGATCTAGCCTACCTTAAATATTCGAACTTCTTGGCATATTTTGGCTAACTGTATTAATATGTATTGCCGGCGTATTTTTGTTCATTGTAAAATTGAACATGTCGTTTGATTGTATTTTCTTAATTTTGTAAAAATCCAAATAATACTTTCGAGTAATCGAGCTAAATACACTGCGTTGCAAAAATATGTCAACACCCCGATTTTTAGTGGTCGGCCATGTTCGATGTTTTCATGAATTGAAACCAGTTCAGCTATTTTTGAAGGCCTGGGCCAATATCGACGAAGCCGTTATCCAAAACTTGATCGGAAGTATGCAGAATCGAATTTTCAAGGTTATTGAGTGCCACGGAGATGTTATCGACTATTAGGATCTTGTTATGTTGTTGTTATTGTTTAAATAAAATGTATATTTGAAGTGTTGACATCAGGGGGCGAAAAAATGGGTGATAGCACCCACCCATCACCCGGTGGGTGACATCACCTACTTCACTTATCACCCATGGGTGAATCACCCACAATCACCCATCACCCACTGGATGAATCACCCATCACTCACTAGTGGGTGATGGGTGATTGTGAGTGATTCACCCAGTGGGTGATGGGTGATTTGGGTGATCCACCCTGGGCGAGTGGTGGATTATGGGTGATGGCACCTTTTCGCCCCCTGGTTGACATATTTATGCAACGATCAAAAATCGTTTTTTATATATTTTTTCAGAAAATCTTTAAAATTCCTCGAATATGGTTTTCAACCATGCTCTTTCGAATGGAGGCGGTTTCGACTCATGAAAACATCGAGAACATGGTTAACCACTAAAAATCGGGGTGTTGACATATTTTTGCAACGCAATGTAGTATAAATTAAAATTTTTATCTAAACAAGATTATTACCTGACAGAAAACAAAAAGACTGAATTTCCCAAGCTCAACGCGTCAAAAATCCAGATTAAATTCGCTTGTGCTATGTAAGTAAAAGTGTAATTTCCAGTGATCCTAGTGGCTAATATAGCCAGGTAATATAAAGTTAGCATGCATTGTCCAAGAAAAATTAGGAATGAATACACTAAAAATATATATAAAGGGTTATCGGATTTTTACGATGATAATTTTTAAGCATAAATTTCTGGAAGAAACCATCTCTTTATTATAGGTTGTAGCTGATGCACGGAGCGCAAATCTGGAAGCAGAGAATTGGGAATCATCACGGCCCACTAAATTCCCAAGAAACGGGATGTTTGGATTTTGAATCGACGGCGATCAAAGTCGGGAAGTCGCTATGTTGTGTTTTCGGAGCCGAGAATTCTCGATTCGAGGGACAGAATGCTAGGGCAAAACGTTATCCGCTCATTTACACTTGACAAGCACCTCCAGGTATGAAATTTGTTATAAAAAACGTGACAGTTTTCATTTATAGACCTGCAAAAGACTTTGCGAAAGTGGCATCCGATATTCTTGCGATACAGAGCTATGCTTTGATTCGGGGGAAAGAATGCTGTGAGAAAGCGAAGCGTCGCTAGCCAATCTTGCATCAGGTTGTCCAATAGCCGAGTCTATTTCGGTCCTAAAGCTCAGTCGTTGGGTATTTGAGGTGGCTTCACTGGTCCTGATGGTGACATTGGCTCTGAGTTCCCTATCTGGAGTTACTCATTGGTTTTGCATAGTTTTAATCGAGCTATGTGTCTTCTGAGTTACTAATTTACTGTTTTAGGGGCTGGCCCTTGCACTTGAGTATTCGAAGTCCAACCAATTTCAAGTCGAAACTTAGATTTAGGTTACGGGATTTATTCATGAATAAGCACATACAACAACCAGCGTTACAAATACAGTATAATTAAATTCACTGGATCACAGCTCAGGGCTCATGGGCTAAAATCTCTACACCTCAACTCTCCGATTTCTGATCATCCTCAACTTTTATAGTAGCCGCCCCGCGGCTACGTCGCAGATGCGGCTGTTTATTATTATCGTTAGGTTTTGCATTTTTCCATCCAAAATAGATCAAAACAGACTCGAGCGGGTGGGGTGATGCTTTTCGAGGGAGTCACAAACAAGACCCTTGTTTCTTTCAAAATACAAAAATAAGCTAACTATACGAAAATGTAAACTTTAGATTCTGCGTGGACAATCCTATTATGATATTCACAACGCTATCAAGCAACCAGCTATCAACCGATTCTTGATCCACCAAAGAGCAGAACCAACTCAATTTTCCAGGGTACGGACGGAGATATAAAAATACTTACTAAACAATTGAATATCTTTACGATATCGTTCTTTTATGTTTGGAGGTGCATTTTTCATAATTTTCCTATATTTTATGATTGTCAATAACTGAAAGACAAGAGTGATAGTCAATGTGGTAATGGCAAATGTTATTCTTTCGTATAAAAGAGCCTAAAAGTAAAAAAGATTTCTTGAAAATCCCACGATTTTCCAATACCCTATATATTATTGGATCTATATAGATCAATGCCATAACATGTGTATCATCAGGGCAAATATATTGTGATGGAGAAGTCAGTCGATAGCTAACCATTATCAAGGTCAATAAAAATATTGAAGCTATGATAATTTTTAAGGGTCGTCCTGACCATATCTAAAGAAGTCATCAACCAAGATTTTAAGGAAATTAGTCACCTCTCCCCTCCCCGCTACATTTGTTATCCCCCCACGTGTTGTAAGACCATCTCCATAGATCAACTCTGATTTGGGGGTGGCTTACTTTAGAGATTAGGGGAAGGGGGTAGTGATTTTCAAAGTGATAATGATAAAGGGGTGTGATAAGTGGTAAGATAACGCATTTTGATAACTGTGATAACGATTTTTGTGATAACATTATCACATGGTGTGATAATATTATCACGTGGGGTGTATCTCACCGCTAAATCCGTCCGCTAGCATCCCGTCCACAAACGTCCGTCCGCAAAAGTAGGTCCACAAAAGTCCGCCCACAAGTGTCCTATTCGCAAATGTCCGTCAGTAAATGCCCCGTCCGCAAAAGCCAGACCGCAGGTGTCTCACCGCCTATTTTTTATATGTGAATTACGAGATTAGGACCCCAATTACGTTACGAGTATGACCTCCAAATTACGATTACCGATTATGAGGCATTATTAGTACCTAGCCACTCTGATTTGAGCTTGCATATAAAATCTTTACCTTATGATGTTTATTCAATACAAACGCACTAAACCGATTAAAAGCTATTGTTGTATGTCCAAGCAAATTAAATGTAGTAAAGATCCCATTGAGTGTATTAGCATACCTACCCCAAATTATGGCAATAATAGAATCCCCAAGATAAAAGTCAGCAAACCAATCATATAAAGGAAATCTTGTAGTCAACCCGGTCTAAATATATAGGGCATTTTCTATAAAAAAAACCACCCTCCCCTCAAATTGTGAAGTGCCAAGTGACTTTACACTCAAACAATGAGGGGGTAGAACCCGCCGAGGATTAAAATGTATTTTACCAATTTAACAAAAATTGTTAAAAGTATCCACATATACTAAGCGTCAAAAGTTGAAAACGCCATAACCTTTTTTCATTAGGAATTTCGCAAAATTTTCTTCGCAGACCCCCTAAACCATACCCCATCTTAGAGGGGTCTGCAAAGAAAAGTTTTCGAAATTCCTTCAGCAAAAAAAGTTATGACGTTTTCAACTTTTGACGCTGAGCATGTGTGGACACCTTAAAGGAATTTCCTAAAATAATCGTAGAATTTTTGTCCTTCATTTTTCCTTATAATAGACATCAGGTTGGTGTCAGGCGCGAATTTTTTTAACGGTTTTAGATCCAGGATCGGTATCAAGACTCGATATTCATCGATAAGCGCTGTACTCTTATAACATGGACCCCCATTTTTATCGCTTAATCTTACATCGACGTATAATAGCAAATCATTAATGCCCAATATTGTAAACAAGATATAAAAACCATTACTGAATTCAGGATGTTTACGTTTAATTTGAACAACCAAGAAAATGATCATTGATAGATGGAAGAAAAACAACGGTACATCAATAACAAGTATTACTAATTGTAATAGATTTATCGCCATACTTGAGAGGCAACAATGGTTCTTCCAACACTTATAAGTAACGTAAGTTTTCAATTTATAAACCGAGCTGTCTGGTTACTTATATAGTTCCTTTATATACTTTCTCATGCGTGTTAACAAATACTGTTGCGTGTTAACAAATCATATGAAAAACTTTTTCTGAGAAAAATAATTACTAAATTCTGAATATTGATACCTAGACTTAATTGTTTAAAAAATGCGTGACAAGATATTTGAAATTAAGTTAAGCTTGATGTATATAAAACTTTATATCGTCTCACGCTATGGTTAATAAAGTCTGTTTTTTCGCAAATACCCAGTTGTGGATTTGTAGTTTTTACATTTTTATAGTTTGGACTCCATTCCAAAGGCGTAGGTTCAAAACGCCTCTCGTCCGTTAGTTTTCATCCGTTTTTGATGATCTTGAGCTTGAAAAAATCTTGAAAGCCTATTTTACAACGCTACGGATTGACTTTGTCGATTTTTATTTTCTAAAAAAGTTTTCTTGACATTTTTTACAACGCTACGGATTGACCATCTTTGCAAACACAAAATGAGGCAAAAGGAATGTTCGCCACCCGGATTTGAACCTATGCCTTCAGAATGGGGCCCAAACTACAAAAATGTACAAACTACTATCCGCAACTGGATATTTGCGAAAAAACAGACTTTATAAAATGGCAAATATGGAAATAAATCTATAAAAATGAAGTTAAAGATCAATCAATAAGACAAGAAAATCATCTAGCTAACGAATGTTTATGCAAATGTCTTTTTCGACCCTCTTTAACCCTCTTTTGACCTCTTTAAAATGGGTCATGATGCAACTAAGAGAAGTCATCACAGAAACTAGAGCAATAAGTAATACAATGGGTATAAAAGATGATATAGATGTTCAAGGTGATCCATGAGTAGTTTGAATCTTTAAATTGAGTATGTGCATCTTTTTTGCCATTTTAGGGGTCAAAAAATTTTTTCGACACCGGATTCGTGTTTTTCAGCCATTTTTATCCCTAGAAATGATGTTTTTAGAAAAACATTTTTTGAAAAAATGCCCCCAAAAATGACCATTTTTGCCACTTTTTTTGCACCACCCTCTATGAAAACCCCCATAAAGAAACGAAGCTTGTCGTTGCTTAAAAGCTCATTAGACACTCATACTCTAAGCGCCTGTTTTCCACTAATTCTGAATTTATTTTAAGCCCCAAGTTATTTCTGACAACCAACCTTAAAGCACGTCAAAACCAATTTAAAAAATCACCTGCATCAAAATGCCTAGCTAAACATTGCCTTATACTCTAAGCACCTGTTTTCCATTTATTATTAAGCCCCAAGTTGACAACCAATCTGTACAAAAAGCACGTCAAAACCAATTTAAAAAATCCCCGGCATCAGTTTGCTTTCTTCGAAAGTCCAGCTAAACGTCATCTCATTTTTTGTCAAGTTACTTCCTCTGTTTGATTATGCCCAATTACACTTTAGAAGATGTCTATAATTCAACAGGGGCATCAATAATCAAAATTTGTTTTGATGCTACGTTTTTATTAGACTTAATAATGTTGCCTTTTATCCTTTATGCCATTATTAAGTCCAAGAAAATGGAAAATTTTCGTTGGTATTTAGTCAATAATATCCTTTGGAACACTTTACTAGTGTTACTACTTTTCGTCGGTTCACCAATTCCTCTTGGGGTCTATCCTGTTATTTTGATCAATAGCATGTTTGAACATATTGTCGACCCTAATAATGATATCATGTATACTATAACGGAGTTTGGAGCTTTTTGTATATTAAATTTGGTCCTTGGGTTAATGGTGTCGATCGGTTATCGACTCATTCATCTTTTGAATTTGCCGATTTATATGCCATTTCTCAAATTTATTGATAAACCATGGGTGTTCAAGGTTGTTATTGGGTTATCTCAAGTACCAATAATGGCCTTTATATATTTGATTTTTGAAATTCTTTTGAGACGAAGATTTGTTTTAGATGAAAATATTCAGTATTTATTAACCGAAGCACCATTCTTGGACGATTTATTGAGAAATCGACAAGTGATGGGTAGGTAGGAATGTTACAATGCCACGAAAACGTGGCATTTGCCACGTTTTTGGACTTTTTGCCACGCTGCACGTTTTTGCATTTTTTGCCCCATTGTTGGACGTTTTTTAAAGAAAAGATTAAATTCATTAGAACCGATAACTTGAATAAATTTTGAGGAAAAAAATTGATTCAAATTTTGAACAAAAATTTCGTAAAAAAAATTCGAAAAAAATCGAGCAAGTTCGAAAAAATCGAAAAAATTCAAAAAAATGAGACCCTCTATTTTACGTAACGGGGCGGAATGTCTACTTTATGGGGCGAATTTCAAATATGTCAGTTGAAAATTTTTTTGACGTAGAAAGTTTCCTTACTGCATGGCTAGTGTAACGCTGCAAAAACGGGGCGGCGGCATTTTTTTCTTGGAAATTCAATGATGAAATAGGATGCCAAAATAATTGATATACGAGACCCCCTATTTTACGGGACGGGGGCCCGTCCCGTAAAATAGGGGGGTCTCTAAAATAGGCTAAAACACATATATTGGTATATCTCCAAGAAAAAAAATGTCGCCGCCCCGTTTTTGAAGCGTTGCACTAGCCATGCAGTAAGAAACTTTCTACGTCAAAAAAATTTTCAACTGACATATTTGAAATCGCCTCGTAAAGTAGACATTCCGCCCCGTAAAATAGGGGTAGGGTTGCCACATCGCTCCGGAACAGGAGAAATTACTCCGGTTTTTGACATTTTCTCCGGTTCTCCGGTTTTTCAAATTTTTCTCCGGTTTTTAAACTTTTCTTTCTAATGTTATAAAAATGAGTATTAAACGGAAAGTTTGTTATTTCAACATTTTCTAGGAAAATTTTATTTTACATAATTTTTATTGTCATTATTTTTTATGCTTTTTTAATTATGTTTGTTTAAAGGTGGATAATATTTTTTAGATGAAACGAGACATTTTAGGCTTTTTCAAGCCAATTGATAAAACGAAATCAGCATCTTTGCCAAACGTTGCACTAGTTGATCAAAGCGAATCCGCTGGTCCATTGTTAGCTGAAGGGTCTTTATGCAGTCGCCCAGAAGGTATAACGCTTAAAGGGGGAGTCCAACTTACGGCCGGGTAGAAAATTTTTTTAACAAATATCCCTTTAGGGGTAATTTTATGCGAGAAATTGATTGCGCGCATTGAAAAATTCTGAAAATTTTTTTCGGGGGTCAAAAAATGGAAAAAATTGCGTCAAAATTAGGGTTTATAAGTTTTAACCCAAACAAAATCATTTTTAGGGGTAATTTTTTGCGAGGAATCGATTGCGCGCATCGAAAAATTCTGAAAAAAATTGGTGGTCAATGGATGGGTGTGAGGAACCGATTGATGCTAGAAACCGTGTCCTATATTGTTCAAATAAAATTCAATTCTGGGAACATGAGTTGCGTGGAGATGAAAAAGTTTCTGGAAACTATTGAGGACATCGAGAAGAAAATCTCTTCTGCAACCTATAAATCCGATAAAAATTTTTAACACGTATTTTGTTGTTTTGTTATACTATAAATTTTGTTTTGTTATACTATAAAGCTGTTTTGTTATACTATAAAGTAATTTTTTTAAAATGATTTTTTGTTGCATAGATAATGTGTAAAAAATTTGCATTTAATTTTAATCATGTTTATAAACATGATTAAAATTAAATGCAAATTTTTTACACATCTATGCAACAAAAAATCATTTTTAAAAAATTACTTATACAGCAAAAGAGTCATGAAATTTTCTCCGGTTTTTACCGATTTTTGCTCCGGTTTATGAAATGGCATGTGGCAACCCTAAATAGGGGGTCTCCAAAAAAATTCGAAAAAAATCGAAAAAACCGAAAACATTCAAAAAATTGTAAAAAATCGAAAAAACTCGAAAGCGACTAATGCGCGACGGCCCCCGAGCGCCGCAGGCGCTCGTTCTCTCGGGAAAAAATGGAAAAAATTGAGCAAATTCAAAAAATTGGAAAAATTAAAAAAATTCGAAAAAATTGAGCAAATTCAAAAAATTGGAAAAATTTAAAAAATTGGAAAAATTAAAAAAATTCGAAAAAACTCGAAAAAATTCAAAAATTCGAAAAAATTCAAAAAATTATAAAAAATCGAAAAAACTCGAAAGCGCCTAATGCGCGATTCCCCGAGCGCCGCAGTCGCTCGTTCTTTCGGTTCTACCTTTTGAATTGATTTGAGTAATTTATTTACTATCATTTAGTGTTTTCCAGTTCTCAATCGTATATTTCTCTTTTGTTATTATTATTTACACTTGTCCCATTTGGGGGCTTCATAATCAACATTTGGCTAACCATAGTTCCTATAATTTTCTTAAAGCACGTGCAAAAAGAAAGAAGCCCTAAAACATACTCGCTTCAAATCAAATTATATAGAGCAATCGTTTTACAAGGGTGGGTATTCATAATACTAGTTGATATTCCATATTTTATTTGTTTGCTTGCTTATCGGTTTAAGCTACCAAATTCGGTCTTCTTGGTACAGTTTTTCCCTATTGTTGCTAGTATGCATGGGCCGATTGACCTGTTCATTATCGGGTATGTTTTGGGGCATCATGAGGGCCCCACTGGAACATGACACCCATTTATTTAAAAAAAACCAGCCTTTGACGCATCAACGGGGTGGTTTGTTCGTGTTAGGGTGTCCTTTCTTAACTTCTGTAAATGCCCCTCCCCTCCTTAGATATAAAAAACGAAATTTTTGCTGAAACAATGTCAAAAAAGCATTTTCACGCTGCAGGGATGCGCGCCTTCGATTCCTCTCATAAAATTACCCCTAGAAATGACTTTTTACAAAAACTTTTTTTCGGAGATTAGGTCATGATTTGGGACCCCTTTAAAGGATCAGTCCAGTAAGTTACAATCGTATGAAAAATGATATATTCAGAAAGATCATGAAAAATGGAGCATTTTTTGTTTTTACGGCATGTTCTGAATCGTTGTAGTTTTCGAGATAATT